>CAXFZM010000356.1:0-153566 GCA_964007475.1 Hybos culiciformis
TAGAAGAGGCCCTTCGAGTAGCAACGACAACTTAGTTTAAAACAACCAGAATGCTGCAAACAAAAGTGAAATGGGATGCAGGAGTCAGTTTTTTCGGGAATATCCTGAGAAGAAAACGGAAACGACTGAACAGAGAAACAAATTAACATAACACTGACTACAACACTTAAAATGGTAATAATACATAATATCGTATATCTTTATTAATTGTATTTGAATTTTTTAATTTAGATGTAATTGGTGCTGAATTAATGTTTAATGAAATCCACATCAGAAAAAATATCGAAAGGGATGATCTTAGGAATTTTGGTTTTGTTGAAAATGACAGCACCGAAGAAAGTAATAGCTACACAAATATTGGTTTTTATATGGCTGTAGCAATAAATAGATCATGGAAATACCGATTGCTGATCAAAAGAAAAATGTTTTATTAAATGGTATTAAATTATTAAGCCAATATTGCGTGACTTTAGTCAGTGTAAGATTCGATGGTGCTCCAAAAAAATTACGGTCTGTGCAAGTTATTGGCGGGTGAATTCAGCACAGACGACCCATAATATTATTTCCTTGATGAAAAATCTGGCTTCAAGATATTTTTTTCCCCAGATCCATGCCACAATTTGAAATAAATTCCAAATACTCTCGGTGCAAAGGAACATTCATAGACAAGGACAAAATTCCAATCGAAGATAAATGCATTCAATATCTTGAAGAGTTGCAATCAGCTGAAACATTCCATTTACGAAATAAATTAAGAAGGAACATGTTTATTTCAAGAACAAAAAAATTAAAGTTAGTTTAGTTTTAAGTGAGTATTATTTGATATTTTGAACAGTAGGAATTTGTTCTCGTACGAGTATCAAAAAATGTTGAATGAAAAAATGCGTTGGAAATTTTTGTATTATTGAGAAGAGTATAGACTATCTTCAGAAATTATTAAACCCAAATGGAAATCTTCTCAATAAAACAAACAGAAAAAAAGATTTATCGGCTTTATCATCTGTTTGGAAAATGTAAAAGAAATTTATATAGAATTAATTGATAGAAAAAAATATATATAAGTTCATCCCATTTTATAAGCTGAGCCAAGATCATCTAGAGCTTTTTTTTCCTCAATTCGCTCGCCGATTGAATGGAATAATAATCCTACTGTTCGAAAATTCATTGATGCCAATTATTAAACCCAAATGGAAATCTTCTCAATAAAACAAACAGAAAAAAAGATTTATCGGCTTTATAATCTGTTTGGAAAATGTAAAAGAAATTTATATAGAATTAATTGATAGAAAAAAATATATATAATTTCATCCCATTTTATAAGCTGAGCCAAGATCATCTGAAGCTGTTTTTTCCTCAATTCGCTCGCCGATTGGATGGAATAATAATCCTACTGTTCGAAAATTCAATGATGCCAATTATTAAACCCAAATGGAAATCTTCTCAATAAAACAAACAGAAAAAAAGATTTATCGGCTTTATAATCTGTTTGGAAAATGTAAAAGAAATTTATATAGAATTAATTGATATAAAAAAATATATATAAGTTCATCCCATTTTATAAGCTGAGCCAAGATCATCTGGAGCTGTTTTTTCCTCAATTCGCTCGCCGATTGGATGGAATAATAATCCTACTGTTCGAAAATTCATTGATGCCAACCAAAGATTAATTGTCAGAAGTCAAATTCGTCAGAAAAGAAATTGTATTCCTCTCGAGAATATTGGAATTCTGCAAGTTTTGCCAAGTAATAATGCTATTGACAAAATTTATAATTCTAGCCAAGGGTGTTTTATGATAGAAGATATTGCTGCTGTTAATGCCAATGTATATTTTTTTTCTCACTGCTTTGGTCCAACAGAACCTGCTATATTAAATAAATAAGAGGTTCTGTTATTTGTAAAATGTTCAAGAAGTTAAATTGTGAGAAATGATTTGAACTAATTAATACAAGACGTCATATTCCAAGGCGCCCTCATTTTAAAAGCAAATGCTTCCTGAAGTACACGTGAAAATGATGAAAATGATTAATTTGAAAGAATAACAAGAAAAACAATTATTGACTACGCAAGAAAAATTTAAAATAAAATTTGAATTCAGGAGTTTGATAATTTGTTACAAAAATTTAAAAAAAAGTAGGCTATGATTTGGGTCATTACAATCTGTTTTTAATTTTTTTTTTTTATTAGGAAAAGCATTAATGAAAAAGAACTCCATTCGGCAACAAGTTGAATAAAACAATAATTTTCAAAGGAATGTAACTTTTTTCCAGTTATCAAGATTTTTTAAATATAAGTTCAAGAATAATTGAAAAAATTGTAGAGATTTTCATAATTTATATAAATTCATTGAATTATTTGCTCAGCCAATCGGCAGCGCCAAACAAAATCAACTGATGCCTATCGAAATTAACTAATTGTTAGGTATTAATTTATTTTGAATTTTGTGAGTATATTATTTCTATAAATCCGCACTGATGCTATTTCATGTTGCCTTGTAAATATTATTCCGAATACAAGTTAAATTCCGTATAATTTAAAAGAGTTTAGTAGATAATTTCATAAATGCAACCATTTAAGAAAATTTGTTAGGCCTACAACAAATAAATTCACTCAGGTGTTCATACGCGTGTTGTTTATATATAAGTAATAGTCGCAAACAAGTTAATCTGATTAAATTATACATAAATATCAACCTATAACTTATTTAGTTTAAATATTTAAAGCATTTTAGTTATAATTAACAGCAATGAGTGTAGATTTATCTTGTTAGCTACATTAACCTTCAAGAATTTTAAATCGATGACCTGACATAAAGCCATAGGACTTAACGCCATAATGGCTTCATGTCACTTTCAAAAATTTTCGCGTATGGCCTTAAGTCCCATTACAAAGGGATATAAAGCCATGGGGATGTGGCGTTAGGTCAAATAGAATTATTTTAAAAATAAAATGCTTCCGAGATGGAACAATTTTGTCCTTAAGTTAGGTACACCAGCCACATTTTCCGCAACTTAAACTATGGCTACGCGAGCAAAGACCTTTTCGCGTGTGCTGCGAGGCTGCAAAGATTAAAACCCCTTTTTAAAGGGACATAAAGACATTATGGCTTTAATTCCTACGGGATCATACAAAATATATACTTAAATAATTAAATATTGATTAAAAAATTTTTTAATTTTAATAATAATAACTAAATCTTAGAATTAATTAGTTCATTTTTCATTATATTACGTTCATGTACATAATTTTTAATTAGCAACTTTGGGTGCAACTTGCAAGGTCTAATAAATTTTGCATTTTATTATAGAATTATAATTTTTATACATTAGATAGGTATATATTTATTATATTTGTGGTGTTAAATGTAGGAAACTTGTATATTGTGAAGGAAAATATTCATATTTAATTTGTTATATATTTTTATGATTTAATGAAGCATGTGTTCTCACAGTTATAATATAAATTTAATTACCAGTATAATAGCGAAAAATTATGACAATTAGCGGGAATTGAAGGTGTGAGAAAATATTTTACTGTGAATACAAAATTAAAATAAATAATTCTATAATTAAGTTTATTTGCTCTATAAAATTAAAAAGTAAGTAAATTTTTCTTAACTATATTTTCATTAGGCATAATAGATTAGGCGTAATAGATCTATACTTCTAATGATGTATGTTTTCTATACAAAAAATTTCTGTAATTTTTTGAATAGAAAATTGAAAATCATATGATTTTGACGACTATTTTTTCTTCTAATTGAAGGGGTTTTTAGAAAAGTTTCCTTCCTTCGAATAATAATAAAAGAAAACATTTTTATTTATATTATTGTATTACAACAAATAGAGAAAAAAAAGAATACAATGCTTTTTTTATAAGATTTTTATTGTGAGCAGAATATAATTGAAATAAAAGGAGATGTTAAATATAGGAAAAAAACTTCGGGTTAATATTGACTCCTCTAAATGGAAAAATTTAGAATTTAACGAAACTTAACATATTTTGTTCAAAAAAAATAATAACACTTCTACTACGGAATATATTTATTTATTACAGCCTTTGTTATAATTTTGAATAAAAATGTAATGTCATGGCAAACGATCTTATTGATGGCGAATATTTTCTATTTTTTTTTGCAACTCTTATCTCGTTCAAGAACGAATTCGATTCTGTTGATGTCTTAAATGTAATAAAATTTCAGAATCTTTCAAATTCAAAAAAGGATTAAGGGTTTAACATTATCTTGTCTAACTGGCCAGTTATACTACTTAGCTGATAAATTCAGCTTGCCTAAGCTCTTTTTTGAATGTGTGGCTTAAAGTTTGTGTAAAGTGCAAGTGTTTTACACGAATTTTCACACACGCATTAAAAAAAAATTTCGACAAGCTGAATTTTTCAGCTAGTGTAACTCCACGTAAGCAAAATTTGTAATATTATTATATAATTCACGGATGTATAAAAAATATATGCCAAAAAGTACCTGTAACAATTCGTGAGCATTATCTCACAATAATAATTTTTCACGCATTTCTTTTAAAATTTCTCCGAGCGACAGGTTTTTTTTATATAAAAGGCATTTTTAGTTTTTTCTCTTTTCAAAGTAATGTTATTTTTCCTTAGAATTTTTGATAATTTTGAAATTTTTTTTGAACCAGACCGAGGAGAATATAACAAAACATTAAAATTTTTCGATTTGGTGCTTGTAGAAACTTGTAGGCGTTGTGGATGTATATTTTCTTTTTGAGATACTTGTAGACTAAAAAATTAATACATTGAAAACACATTTAAAAAAAAAAATAAAAATTATACCAATCAGAGTTAATTTTTGAAGTATCTTTGTTTTCCGTCTTAATAGAATTATTGTTTTCGTCAGAGATGTTATAAAACAATGTTTCTACATTTTCACTAAAATATTTAAGACATTATTATGTTGTTTGAATAATATTAGATGCTTACCTTTCCAGAGAATCTAATCTTAAGAATATTGTTGGTAAAAAGTTTTCTCGTAGAGTTGTAGAACTAAATGAAAATGTTTTCTTAAAACAAGCATTCTCAAAATGGTTGCTACATACAACATAATTATGTTTGTTTCACAATGTGGAAATCCTGGTTATTTAGAATTTTAATATTAATTATCCAATGTTTTTTTAGGGGCATATTATCGGAAACCTTTAATTTAAAGGTTATGAATAAATGTTGTAATGAATACAGATTAAAAATTTACAATTTACCTATGAAAAGATAATTTGCATCCTTTTTGTAAACGGATTTGCACCCTTCAATACACCATATCATTTTTATAGAATTTTTTTTTATATAATTTTCTTTTTAATTTTCTTAAAAAAAAATTTTTTTTTTGAATGAATCAGAAATCAACGGAAACTAATACAAAAAAAGAAAAAAATTGAAAAATATATGTTTTTGAAAATTACAGAATTTGACAACCGCATAATTAGAAGTATAGATTTATTATGTATATTGGCATACCTTACATGTAAAATGGAAAATTTAATGTATACTCTTTGTTTTACAGAGTTTCTCGCTGTCTTCAAGTTTATTTCGGATCCAGCAATAATAATTTTCGTCGGGATATATTAAAAAGTTTTAAAAAATTGCACAGTACTTTAATTTAACATAAAAATTATTAAGACGTTTTCCTAAATTAAAAGCTCATTTTTCAGTCGACGTAACCGCAATCGCGTAATGCAATATTGTCATTAAAAACATAAAAATCGACTGGGTGCAGTTCATTAATTACACATAAGCAAGTAGCGGACGGACGAGCATTTAATGAAAAAAAAATTTTTTGTGGAAAAAGGGCTAAAAAAAGGTTTTCTAATAACTTGAATATTTTGCAAAATCTTGTTGGAGATTTTTGATTCTCTACTCTGAAAAACAGATAGTTGCGGCAGCTAGATTTTCTGTACATTTTTTGCTATTTATATAGTTCATATGCATATCGCACTAGTTAACAAAATTTACTATTTGTCACATGTTACTTTTTAATATATCTATAATTATGATTATAGTAATATTTGTTATAAAAATTTCAAAAACTCATGTTTAAAAATTTGCCAATATTTTTGAACCGGTTATTAATATGTATTTAATAATAAATGTAAAATTTTGAGCACATACTGTAGTACAATAAAATCTTGTGGTTTTAAAACAACACAACACTTAATTCAAGTGAGACAAATTGAAAAATTGACACAAATTTCAGTCCGAGGTGGGAATCGAACCCACTAACGAACACGCCGTAGGACAATGGCAATACCACTACACCATGACGGCCGTTATAACTTTATTGTTGGTTCTTATAGCTAATTTTTCAACGAGTTTTTTTTTCAGTATTTATGAATTCTCTCGATGTTAATAATTATTGGTTTTTACTCATATACCTATATTTTTAAACTAAACATACCCAAATAATAAAGTATTATAAAATTTTTTATTCAAATTGAAAATATTTTATTCATTGTCACTTTATCTGATAAATGTTTCCAAAGAATTACAAATATGTATAAAATTAAAAAAAAAAGAATTTCATTCAAACACAAATTATTCTCCTATGGTTTAAAAACAAACAATTTATTTGGCTTACATTAAGTAACCCAAGAAATTAAAAGTAAATCAAAGAAAAATAAACGCAGTTCAATCCCTTGATTTTTTTTTCTTAACAAAACCGCAAGTAAGAAAATAATGAAGGTCAGCATGACAATCAGATACAAAATAAAAAAAAAATGTATATTAATTTTAAAAACTGGAATTTAATGTTTTTTTTTTTTTTTTTTTTAAATAACTGCATTTAGGTTTTTAGTTCAAAAAATATTTTCCATAAAATGTAATTTATCCACAAGAGTATTAATAAGTTTGGGTTTGAACATTATTTAAATTTCTCTTATTACTAGAAAACCAGATTGTAGAATTTTATAGTGTTAGACTTAAATACTAGGTCTAGTCTAGAGCTGACTGTAGTTTCAAGGTCTTATTTGAGTTGTGGCCTGCCTGCCTGACATCGATCGCCGCACACAATTCCTAAATTTTGACATGGGAATGTATTGGATTTGTCGTTTTTGATGTCATATGACTTGAGATTATAACATCGTTAAACATTATTTTCGTAACTTAATGATACATTTTTGTGGACACACAACACTTTCACAACATTTAGATGTGGAAAAATTTTTTTTTTAATAAAATATATAATTTAAGTCCACCGTTATTTGAAAATTTCTTATAATAATTAATAATTCACTTAATTAGAGTAATTTAATTTAACTGAATTTACCTTTGGACCAAAATTTTAGATTAATCATTTTCGTATAATTTATTTTCAATGAAATAAATATATATGTCTATATTTTTTCAAAAAACCTTAAAGAATATAAGTACAACTCTATTGAAGAGTGGTAAATATTTCAAATATTTTCTCCCTAAATAACTTAAAACAAGTTAACAAGGTTTGGTTCTTCTGTTATACTTTAAAGTTATTTTAAGTTTTAGGTTATATAGGTTGGGACAAGTTATTATGCATTAAATAATAAATGCAATTTTTTGAGCACATACTTTCAGAAAATATTTCAGTTTTAGTAATAAAGTAACTAATCCTTATAGTCTGGTATAATTAGTATAAGACATTATAGCTAATTTTTCTGTCGACCGTCATTGTGACGAAGAATTTTATTATATTTGTATTTTTTGAATAATTTATTTAAATTGGTTTTTTTCACAACATTAGACTGAAACTGAATGCAACATACCTCTTAGTAATAACCATGATGGATTACCATGATGTTAAAAATAATGCATTACTAATTGTTCATAATAAAATTTTCTTATATTACCACACGAGCTATCACAATACAGTGATCGGATTGTAAATTATGATACCGCAATTGAATGGAAGAACATTAAAAAAAACCTGCAGTTTAAAAAAATTTCAATGTGACATAGATAAAATGTTATATAAACCTTTTCACTTAAGTTTGGCCTATATATACATATAGAACTTATTTTAAAATTTTTGTTTTTGACTTTTTTAAATGTATAATTACGAGCTTCTTTTCTTTTTTCGTTATCTAGCTTTTTCTTTGCGATGGAGATAATGGAAAATAATGTTGATGTATAGACTTCAAGCTAAATGAAAAGTTGAAGAATATCAGGTTATTCGTGTCTGTTTTGCAATTATTAAATTTTACGTAAATTAAAGTTTTCTTAGAGTTAGTGAAGGCGAAAATGATCTGCTCTAAACTTTCACCTGGGCTCTAATTATGTAAATATTTACGTATTCGCAAATATTCGATAGTTGTTTTCGGTTCTAAAAAAAAAGTATTATGTAAGTCGAATATTGAACGGTCGAATATTCCAAGATACAAACCCATGTACAACAAACTTCGTACTAATTAAATTCTAAAAAAAACTGTCATAACGTAATTGTGATTTGAATTATAAAAAAAAAATAGTTTATCAATTTAAAAAATAAAAGTGAAATAAAATTTGAATAACGCGATTGACAGTGTTGCCTTATGAATGGATGAAGAAACAGACGATTTTTATGAATTAATTCAAAGAAGGATAATTAGGGATAATTCAAATATTTTTGAACTAAATAAGAAAAGGTAAATAATAACAATTTTAATTCGAAATTCTAAAAATTTTAATGATGGAGACAAAACGTCCAGGATAATAGGTAAATATAACTTTTTAAAACGGATATGATATTTTTAAATATTTTAATAATTATTTCCCATGCAAGTGATTCCGGATATCCTCTGGAACCTTGGCTTTTAACACCATATCACAATCCTGGAAACGACCAATCAAAAATAAAGTATAATGAAAAGTGTTCTTCAATAAGATCCAGAGAACTTTTCGTATTTTAAAAGGAAACATTATGCGCCAAAAAGGGTGTGCAATTTCTTAATTTTTTTGGAGCTCTACTTAACATTTGTTTAAATTTCAATGTACCTACATTTTTTACCTGCAGATGAAGAATTACCCACCAATGAAGATGATAATATGAATGAATTATTTATCGAAGAGAATAACAATTAATCAATTAATATAAAATTTCAATTAATATAAAATTTCAATTAATATAAAATTTGGTACCACCATTGTATTAATAGATTTTTTTTTAAATCGCAACTCTAATATTTTTCTTTTTAGTTCTAATGCAATTTGCAGCTTTTCTTTTGATTTAAAATTTTTCTCTTTCATTTCATAATTTATTAATTTTAGATTGTAATTTTTTTCTTTAATTCTGATTTTTTTTCTTTTAATTAAATTGTATTTTCTTTCAATTCATAACTTTTTCTTTTGTATCTTAAAATTTCTTTGATATTCTCATTTACTTCACATAAAATTTTGGACGAATCTTCTTGGTACTTTGCGACTAGAGTTTGTAAAATATGATGTTTGCTGTTGGTAGTACGGGCCCGTTTTCCAAAGGAATTAATTGAATGTTCTATATTTTCGTCGTCAACGGGTGGTAAGTCAACAGTTTCCTCAGACATGATATTATTTCTGACTGTTGACTCTCCAAGATTTTCTTTGAGACCAAACCAAACTCTAATGTCTCCTCCGTGTCATCAACAGCAGTGTTAAAATTTAACAGTTCGATAACTCGATTTTCCGTTACAGAGAATGACCGTAAGTGGCTAGGACCTCCTCCTGTACCGGAAATGTTGACTTTGTTGTTGCGTAATTTATTTTTAATTTTATTTTTATAATCTGCCCATACCTAAAAGATAATATTTTAATTTTAATATTTAATTTTTTTTTCATTCTCTAATGTAAGCTTACCTTTTTCCACTCATTTCCAGTATGCATTGGAGGTCCTAGGTTGTTGAGTACATTTGACATATTGTTCCGCAAAAATGGTTATGGAACTAGTTCTAGAACTTAGAAAGTTCGAAATCATTTAATAGTTTTATTACTAAACCAGGTCCATTAAACAACTTTTCTATTTTTGTATTGGTTGGACATCTTTTTAACCATAGTTCTACTTTCGAACATATTGAACGAGCTCAGTATCTTATATTTATCTCAAGTATCTTATGTTTTCAATTTTAAGTTTTGTACAACTGTGCGAGATATTAACATACCAATGAGTTATCTGTATGAAAAACTATAAAATGTTATAATTTAAAATAATTTAAAAAATCATGCATTTTAAATAATGCTAGTAAAAATCATTTACTTATGTCTGACTCGCGCTAGGTTTAATTATTAATAAGGAAGAAATTTTATTTACAAAAAATATTATGATTAAATCCAAAATAATTTAAATAATAATAATGTAAAATCCAAATTAATTTAATTATTTCAATTGAAAATAAAAAAAAAATCGAATTCAGTTTGCCAAAACATAATTCAAATTAAAGCTTTCAATTTAGTTTATTAAATTTTATAATATTTGTAGAAAGAACCTATCTGTTACAAAAACCACTATAATAAAATTTTATTCTAACTATAATCGTAAATTTGGTACGACATCTCATATATTTTATTTTAATTAGATTTTCTTTGTTTTATTCTGTGAAAAGTTCCAAATTAATTGGAACTATATTTATATTTTTTTTTTCGTGGAAACTCTAGCTGAAAAATCTAATACCGCTAGTGGTTTCCAGACATCTTATATCAACTAAGATTCTAAGAAACTAAGTAAAAGCAAAAGCTGAAACTTAGAAGACTATATCGAATTTTATAGAAATCGAAAATGATACCTAAAAAACAAAAAAATCAAAGTTATTGATATAGAAATTTTTCTTTAATAGTGGCGAAATATTCTTCCAAAATAAAATGATTGTAAAACAAATTGATTTTTTAACTGCGTATTTATAATAAAACGCTGTGCTGGCTAGAAAATAATATACTAAAAAAATTAGTAAAAATTTATTATAAAAAGATAAATTTAAATTGATTTAAAAAAACAAAAACAAAGATTTTATGGCAATCCTAAAATTGCACTTGCCTTAATTTCAACATGGGTGCTAACTTGTAAAATATAAGTTCATGAAAAAAAGACTAGTTTTGCAGAATATAATAACTTTGTCTACTTAGATTTTTTATTTTGTTATTCAAAAATACAAGTTCATGAAAAAAAGACTAGTTTTGCAGAATATAATAACTTTGTCTACTTAGATTTTTTATTTTGTTATTCAAAACAGGTTAATGTTTTATCAAACTTTTGTCACCAAAACTATAATATTTTAAATTCATAATCTAAAATTTTTATTTTTGTTTTGATAGAAGTTTGTCTTTTATTTTTATTATTAGTTTCTCCTATCGATATTACCAAATTTCAAAACACGTTATTACTTATTAAGTAAAAATAGCTTAGTATGCCACATTTGATTCGGTTTTCTAAAAAATACAATAATATTTTTATTAAAAAATATTCGTCTTATTCCTGAAGTACCATACTTTATAAAACTATGTGCAAGAGATCAAGATAAATAAAATTCCAATTCTGACGCACTTACATATATACAGACCACGGCCTGGCCCTTCACTGTGTTTAGTACGGCTCTAGAAAATTCAAAAATATGTGTTCAATGTGACTGTCGAAAAAATCTACCTAATCATCCTTTAATCATATCATACCTTTTTATTTCCTCGTGAGATGGTTATACACTTATAATGTCTTAAAGAACTTCATTAACCTTATTGACCTTATAACAATTTTTCTTAAAGAAAAAGAAAAGTTATTATTAGATACAATATTTAATGTTTTTGACTGACGTAATCGAACATTTACAATCACTAAAATCACAACTACAAAGTAAGTACAAAACTATTAATAATCATAGTCAAACAATTTCGAATTTTAATTAAAAAATGTTACAGGATTTTCGTTCATTTTCTTCGATTCAAATCCAAAAAATCACAAATTCATATCCAAGATTCAACGGTTCAAGAATATCAAGAAAAATTAAATGAATGAAGATTATAGAATTTATTTTACTTAATCTTCATTCATTAAGAAATAATTATACGCTAAGAAATAAGTTTTAAATGCAAATCGATAAATTTTAAAATCAATGACTAGAAATTTTGTTTTCCCATATTTCCTCAGTTTAAAAGTGCGATTCATATTAGGAAAAAATTTAAATATAATTCATTGTATATAAAGTAGTCATAATAAACACATGTTAACCCCTTGGCGGACAAGGACGTGATATCACGTTATGGGGTGTTTTTCTCGTGGGACATGACGTGATATCACGTTTTCGTTTTCATATAGTTTATATTAGAATTCAATATATTGTGTCCCCTTAGAACACATATAAATAAAATTGGTGTCCCATTGGAAGTATTTTAATTTAGGACGAATCAGGACAATAATCCCATTATTATAGTGGCTTCGGTATAGTTCTACATGCTCTAGAACCAGAAATACCGCAAGTGTCCCCCTATAAACCTTCATAAAAATTTTGTGTCCGCCAAAGGGTTAAACTTAATATTTAAATAGTTTTAAAATTTCAAATATTTAATGAAAATAATTTTGAAAGCACAATTTTTACCGAATTCCTGTCGAGTTAAATTATTTGCAGCCTTGGTTGAAAAATTTGTTTTCATATTCATTTAAAAAATATAACAAATTAAAAATCATTAGATAAAAATGTCGTCGTAACTCGTAACTAATTGTAAGTTCATATAGAAAAGATCATACAGACGCGAAACGTTTTGTGTATAAGAAAGCGAACCGCTTTCATCTATTTTATTTGAGATTAAAAAAAAAATTCGTTTTTTTTTTATAATTCAAAAAGGACTAAAATTTTAAAGAATCGTAAGTATAAATTAAGTTTTAAAAAATGGATAGAAAAGGATATTATATGAAGTGTCTTGCGAGATTAAAAGTATTTTAGACAAATATTAAGTGAAAATAAAATATTAATGTGTGAAAGACAAAAAACAGAATTGTTCATGGGTATTGATAGCATTGCAAATTGTGATTTAAGTGAGAGTGATACTGATGGATAATTAAATTAAATCAATATTAAACTTATAAAAACAAAAGTTGCAAAATTAGAATTACCTTACGGTATATGTTAATGTAACACCTCAAAATTTATAATTTCTTACTTTTGTTTCTAATAACGACAATCAAACCCAAATTGGTAATGTCTATTTTTACAATAATTAATTATTAATGTAAAAACAATTAAAAACTTATTCTTTTTTATTTCAAAAATTTCTAGATTCAAAATTTGGATATAACGACAGCGAAAACTATGTAAATTTTTCGAAAATCAACAGCAGAATAAAACCGCATACTTGCTCATAAAAAACAACAGAGCAGAAATTATTTTACTACGAAACGAAGTTCCAAGTTCAACCAAATTGCTAATCTGAACCAAAACAGTGATTCCTGTAGATCACCATCATTGTTTCCTGCAACTATACAAGTGTCATTTGTTAACGATAATATGTTATCTCAATAAAAATCATCAACCCAACATCAACACAGAGCAATTGATGACTTACGTTTGGAAAAAAACTTGCCCATCTTCATCTCCACTGAAAATCAATGATTTAATAATTCAGAATAACAACCTATTGAAAGCTACATTTAAAGAACTGAAGTATTTGCGGCAAGAGCAGAAATGGCACTCCGAAATAATTTGTACGGACATAATTTATACGAGAAAAACGACATTGTTCATACGATAAATAATGTCGTTTGAAAGCGACATTATTTATACAAAAAAAAAACGACATTATTCATACGATAAATAATGTCGTTTTTTTTTTGTATAAATAATGTCGCTTTTAAAACGACATTATTTATCGTATGAACAATGTCGTTTTTTTATCGTATGAATAATGTCATTTTTAAAACGACACTATTTATCGTATGTGAGTAAAAAAGATAAAATATTTGGCGCCGCAAATCCCACTGACCAACCGCCTGCCCGCCGCTCTGCTGCCCCTCTTCCCGTGTGTACCTCACAATATCTCCGATAAAATTTTGTGTTCTAAGTAAAAGGGAAATGGTGGGGGGCAGCAGGGAAATATTTTTCCATTTAGAAAAAATAGAATAATAATTTTTATTATATATAGATTTTATTTTAGTATCACAAAAAAGTATAATTTCAAAATATCTTTAAAGAAATTAAATTAATTTTAAGATAGAAAATTATTGGTTTATCATTTAAAAAATTAAGAGTCAATGTCATATTCTCATTAAAAAAAAAAAAACTTGTGATAAAAGAGGAGACAAAACTTGAATTAAAAATGTCTTGCATTGATAAGGCTTATTATTGTTACATTTAATAGTATGTAGGTATTTTTTTTGTAAAGTTGAAGATGAAAAAAATTGTTGATTTAACAATGAATCTCAGAGATCAGAGTAAAAAATTATTCATCAGTCTTATGTATTGAGGGAAAATAATAATGCAAACTTCACATTATTTTGAAATCGATGAAAAAAAAGGCTCAAAAAGTTATGATAATAAGAATCAAATCCAATTCGTAAAGATCTGTATGCTTGAATAGATTGCTATATAAAAGTGAAATTAATCAAAATTATGTATTTTGGTAAACTATTTTTTATAAATTCAATAATAAAAAGAAATGTATTAAATCTTATAACTTATGTATAGAATAAAAGTATGTAATTAAACATTATTATGTAGGTAGAATTATTTTTTTATGCAAATGAATATCACTTAAATCATGTCACAATCAAAGTATATTAATATTCTCAATTCGTTTGATAATTATTTAGATAAAAACATTATCATTCATTTTTAAATCCTTTATATTTACTTCACTTCGTTTCCACAAACTTATTAAGTCAAAATTGACCCACTTCCCGGTATCCAATCGAGCTGAAATTTTGCACATTGCTTTGTCGTCGATGACAATGCACTTTGGCATCGATACATTCACACACACTCACATCATTCTTTATATCAACTTCACGGCCGTTTCCACAAACTTAGAAAGTCAAAATTGACCCACTTCCCGGTATCCAATCGAGCTGAAATTTAGCATATCGTTTTGTCGTCGATGACAATAAACTTTAGCATCGACACATTCACACACACACACATACACACATATATATCAGCACACTTTCACACTTTCCAGCACACTTCCCTCAAACTTACAAAGTTAAAAATGACCCACTTCCCGGTATCCAATCGAGCTGAAATTTACTTTGGCATCACACACACACCTTTATATAAACTTCAGCACCTGGTCTGCAAACGTAGTAAGTCAAAATAGACCCAATTTCCGCTATCCAATCGAACTAAAATTTTGCACATCACTTTGACGTCGATAACAATGTACTTTAACATCACAGACTCACACACACACACACACACACCTTTATATGAACTTCATATCAATTGCCTCGCATATAAAGGATTTATATCAAAAACTTTGTTTTTATGGGTTGTTTTTTAATAATTAAAATAATATTATATATTATGTATGTTATGTGTGCTGTACGAAATATAGAATTAATTAGACGTACAAAAATGTTTTCTAGAAAAATATAAGATTTATTGAATTCCGAATAATGTTTTGATAAACTTTTTTGATTACTTTTCCGTAAGACCGTCGGAATTAATTCTTCAGCTCATTATAAGTATATTTATTTATGACTAGTAACAGCGTATACGTATATATGACTCTATTCTGAATTTTAATGACACTGTAAGCTCCAAATAACTTTTAGTATTTTTAAAATTAAGCCTTCTATGACTGCTGAAGGTTGTGATACCTCTAGGGTATCTTTGAATAAAAAGAGGTGATTTTATTATATTTCTAATTTAATGTATTTATTGTGCGAATCATTTAAGAGTTGATTATTAACTAAACTTAAAACTAAGTACCTAGACATGTCTTATACTTTCTTATTAACTAATACTAAGATAACTTAACGAATAAAAGAAAGAGAGTATATAATCTTAAATATATAATAATGTGTATATAATAATAAGCGGGCACTACACCTCCCTCCTTTTAAAATTAAGCTTATTTGAGAAATATATAAGAAAATTATTATTTTTCAAAAATAAGTTTAATTCAAAAAATAGAATTTAATTCAAAAAATAAAATTTTTAAATTTAATAATGTAATTGATCAATTAAAAATTTTTATTTATATTAATAATAAGATATGTTAATAATATATGTTAGACTAGTTCTTATTAGTCTATTTTGGATATGCTTATAATAAAATATATTTTACATTTTTTTTTTTTTTAACAATTATTTTTAATTATTCTATTTTTGTGGACTTTAATCCTTTTATTTTTATTTGTTATCAATATAACATTTAAGTCATCAATTTGAATTGTTTTATGAGGACCGGAATATACATTATCTAATTTTGTCCTGTTTTCTTCTTTTAAAAGAACTTCATCATTTATTTTAAATTGATTTTTCGTTGCTTTTTTATCGTATATCTCTTTATTTTTTTATTTTTCTTTTTCTAAAAATTCTTTAATAATTGCATTTGTATTTTGAAGATGAAATTTTACATGTTTCGCATAACTATCGAAGTTATATACTGGATCAATTTTATTATCTAGTAAAAAATCATGAGAATTTGGTTGTTTACCAAATATTACCTCGTAAAGAGAGTATATATAATTGAAATTTGAATTTGGAGTACTATTATAATTATATGTAAAATATTTTAAATATACATCCCAATTATCATGGTTTGCGTTAATATACGATCTTAGATATTCATTCAGAACCCGATGGTTTCTTTCAATAGTTCCAACTGTTTCATGATGGTAGGGTGTTGAAAACTATGTTCAATATCTAGTAATTTAAATAGTTCTACTATTACACTATTGGCATACTCAGTACCGCAATCAGTAATTGGGCCGTATAATAGAACAAAATGTTCGAAAATGGCTTGCGCAATAGTGGTAGTATCTTTATTGGCTACTGGTATCGTAATTAAATATTTACTCAAGTCGCACATTAATGTGACTGCATATAGATTTCTATTTTGAGTTTTTTGGAACGGACCGATCGTATCTATAATTATAGTATCGAACGCTTTATTTGGAGTTTTAGTGATTTGCAGTGGTTCGATGTTTTTAATTTTAGCTTTATTCACCTGACAATCTTTACATCCCCTGACGTAGGTTGCTACGTCTTTTTTCATGCCTTTCCAATAAAAACATGACCTCAATTTTGCATATAGTCTTTTTTGACCTGCGTGTCCGCCAAATATAGGGTCTTTATGATAACGATCTAAAAGTTTTTGTTTTTCTCCAGTACTAATAATGGGTAATGGACGTGAAACTATCGCGATTTCTAATTTTTTAACATACTTTTTTGCAATGGTAATAAAGTCTTTCGTATTAAATATTTTAAAAATATCATCTTCTTTATTTATTTGAATTTTATAAATGTTTATTTGAATTAAGTTTTCTTCTAGTTGAGCGAGAAACAATGCTAGAATTGTCTCTTTTCTTAAAATTTTACTACATCCAGGCTCTAATGTCTGGTAAATATTTGAAATTTCTTTTTTGTATAGTAATTTACGTTTTTTGTATATTTTACAACTATCAATTGAATTAAAGATTAGTTGAGGTATTTTGTAATTAAATTTACCCTCATAAATTACGATTTTTTCGTTTTTATCAAAAGTTTTTTCTGTATTTGGACTGTTGTTATTATTAGTGAAATTATTATTTTGGGATTTTTTATTTGACATTGAACTTGTCGTGACACATACTTTATTTTCTTTGGTTTGCAAATCTTTAAGTTCGTCGATAAGCTTTACGAAAATTATCTTTAGCTGTTAGAATTTCGTTGCAAGCTTGATCCATAAAAAAAAATTTTCGAAATTAAAATATTTGCGGAGTGGATACCTTGTATTGAAATATTAAAATAATTTAGGAATGGTTACCTTATATTGTAGTCCTATTAAAATAATTGAGGAATGGTTACCTTATATTGTAGTCCCCTTAAAATAATAGAGGAGTGGTTACTTTATATTGTAGTTTCCAAAAAAAATTTTGAGGAGTGGTTACCTTATATTGAGGTTCCCTAAAAAAATTTGAGGAGTGGTTACCTAATGTTGAGGTTCCCTAAAAAAAAATTTGAGGAGTGATTACCTTATGTTGAAAGTCCCTATAAATTTGAGGAGTGGTTACCTTATGTTGTATATGCAAAATTAGATCCGGTTATTATTGGAATATGAATCACTTCCAGAGAAAATAAAGATGCCAAATAAGATAAGCAAAATTATGTTAAACCATTTTTAATTATGCAAGTTTAAATCAAAATTAAAATCTTTTTTAATTATATAATATTTATTTTTAATTTATAATTTTTTTTTTATATTTAATATATTTATATTTAATATTTAATATTTAATTTTTAATTTTTAGTAATTGTAAAATAATACAGGATAATTTTTTTTTTGTAAAAATATTCGAAACAGTGTACATCCAATTATTAAAATTTGAAAAAGTTTGATTTAGAAATTAACATTGAAAAAATTTTTTAATAATTTTTTTTGAAAAATTTAGAATTGTTTATGCAACAATTTGGATCTACATTATTTCTATTGGGAAAATTTTTTGTTTTTTTTTTTCCTTCTTATTTATATTTAAAATTTGGTAAAAACATATTTAAAAAAATTTGTTTGTATAAAAAAAATTATTAATTTGAAGTACTTGTTGTTGATTTTGCTGCTGCTTCTAGTTGACTGCTTTGCTGTTGCTGTTGATGATTGAATTTTCGTTGCTGCTGCTGCTGTTGTCGTTGCTGCTGTTATCGTTGCTGCTGCTCGTATAACAGATGATGTTGTAATAATTTTATGTATTTATGTTGTAATAATTTTATGTTTTTTTTTTTTTGTTATTTATATTATTATTATTTTTTTTTATTTATTGGAGTTCGAAAAGAATTTCCCTAATTCAATTCGCTTTTTGATTTTGATTAATTTTTTATTTTTTTTTAAACTTAAGCAAAAATTTATTTTTATTTCAAAAATTTTTGTTTTTTGTTATTTGTTTTAAAATTTGCAATTTACAAAATAACCATTAATTCTTTAATTCATAATGTCAAAAATTATTATTATTTTTTTTTTGTATTAGAAAGTATTAAATGTTTGTTTTCAAGTTCACTTTCAAGTTCTCTTTTTTTTTCTTGTTCACTTTTTAAGTTCACTTTTTTTTTTTTTTTTTTTTCTTTCCGTGGTTTTCCAACCATTTTTTTTTTTATTAATTTTTAAGAAAAAAAAATGTTGCCATTGGCGAGAAAAATAATTATCTTTTATTTCTTTTCCTTTGTCATTACAATGACTGTAAATTATGACTTTGAAAAAAGGAAAAAAAAATATTCAAAGTTATTTGAAAGTTATTGGAAAGTTTATAAAATTTTCCAAAAAATTTTTAAGTAATTTTTAATATTAAATGATTTTTAATTTTCAAATTCAATGTTTAGTTTTCCTTTTTTTTTTTTTTTAGATAATTTTAAGGTAAGTGAGGTAAGTTGAATAAAAATAAAAAAAATTTTTTTTATTTATTTCTAAGTTTGTTTTTTTATTATAGTTTTCTCTTTATTTCATTTTTTTCGTGGTTAATTTTTTAACAAAAAAATAGTTTTCTAATTAAACATTTTTTTTTTCTATTTAAATTTAAATATTTAATAAAAATAGTTTTCTTTATTGTTTTTTTTTTTTTTTTTAAATAATTTCACTTTTAATAATTACACTTTAAGTTGAAAATTTAATTTAATTTTTATTTTCCTTTTTTTTTCACACTCTCCTTTTTTCTTTTTTTTTTTTTTTTTTTTTCAAAAAATTCCAGCCTGCCTAAATGTAGCCAGGTATAAGAAAAATCGTCTAACGGACGCTTCCATTGAACACGTATACAAGTTTTTACTGCATAGTAAATCTAACGCAAAAAAATGGATTCCACACCTGAAGGTAAGTAAAATAAGTAAAAAAAATTTCTGCATATAAAATACTAAATAGTAAATTGTTAGAAAGAGATAAGTCAGGACTATTTTTTAAATTAAAAAAAAAATAAAAAATGGATGTTGTTGAGTGAAAACTTTTTTATCTTGATAGATCTTGCTCTCTAAGTTTTTGAATGTTGTTAATTATAGTATTATGTACCAAAAAAATAAAATTCAGCTGCCCGTAGCTGCCCGTTGAGTTTTTTTGTGCTTTTACACATCTGGCCTATCTAATATAACTATGATGAGCGTGTGCGCGCATTTGTGTGTATAAGAGTTTCTGTTTTCGTGCGCGGGCAAAGTACTTACATACCTATACATAATCGATCATATATAATCATAAATAAAAGGTGAACTCACCTCTTAAACGACCTTGACAGTGTTGGCACTTTCCTCAATTTATTTTTTTAAATGTAAATAATAAATAAAATAACCGAATGACTATGCAACACTGAATGCAAGGCGTGCTTTGATAAAAACTTTAAAATATAAACAAAAAAAATCAAGGCGTACTTTATCAATAAAATAATAAAAGCATTCTTTTCGAAATGACAAAAATCAACGCATAGTTATTAGGCTAGGCCTGCACTATTTTTTCTGTGCAGGCTTTTTTGTAGTAGATATATATCCTATATACAGTGGTACTAACAGAAATCAGAAATGCCTTGTGTTTGCACGAGTTTAATGTAGATATTTGTTGTGAATATTTAATGCAAAAGTGTTATATGTTTTTTAGGTTTCAGTACTTCGACGGAAGGTGAAATTACAAGACTGGATCTGTTTAATATAATAAATAAAGGAATAAAAGAAAATATCAAAAATATATATATAATGATAGAACAATTTATGTCTAAAACACATAAATGTGAATATGTATTATCAGATGACGAGCAAACGAAAATAGCGAAATTGATATCCGAGATGAAAAAGAGATGGAACGATAGTAATCGGACAGAGGAAAATTTTAAGAGGAAAAATCAAGATTGGCTTTTAAAATCAGTTTTGTAACACAAACCAGAGAAAAAAAATCTGATATAAAGCAGTCTACCCTAGGTCGGCCAGAAGTTTTTCAGAGTCTTCTGATCGCAGTAAACGGAGAAAAACAGGAAATCTACGAGCCACAGTCTTAACAGACGAACTTCTGCAAAAAGTAAATTACGGGCTGAAGGTAAAACTGACTTTGCTAAAGTAGTAGATGATATTACGAAAGGTAGTCCTACAAAAGCTAAAAAATATAGAAAAAGTTTAGAGTTCGCGAGTAATACAAATATTCCTTTCACAAGCGACAAAAGCTTATCATTATTTATTGAACTCGGTTTATCACAAAGTAAATATCAGCAGCTGCATAACGCTCATTTGGAAAATAAATCAATCATGTTGCCATCATATAAAAAGCTACAAAAGTCTAAATTACAATGTTATCCGGCTTCGGGACTCTCTTTTACTGTGGATGAAGCTTTTTTTATTATGTAACATCGTCATACTGCATTTGACCATTTTGAATTTGTTCACTTTTAATAAATTTTCAACTACACACCTTAACAATCTTAAAACAGAAACTTTTAATCAATTGTCAAAGTTCTGTCATTTTTTTTAAGTTTTTTCGATGACATGACGCCATATTGGGTCGGCCATTTTGAATTTGCTAATTCTGATAACAGATTCGTAATCAGCGACCCCAAAAACCTCTATATACTAATTTGTAGATCATTTTTCGACTTTTGGCCGCACAAAGCGGCCTTCGGCCGCTCTTTGTGGCGTCTTGATTTGATCCCAGATGCTGTTTTCTGACGCTAAATTCTACAGCTTTTTTCTTATTAAACAGAATTCGCTTTGTTTTGGTAAAACCAAAAAAGAACAAGTATGAAGAACATATCAGATACATGTAAGATATTTTTGGTTCAAAATAAAAATAAGTAGTTGTTTCAGTTTAATTAAAAACAAATAAATTTTTAAGTAGGTTTTCAGCAACTTCCTTATGCAAAGAAAATTTAGGATTTCTGTGTATTTTCGACATATATGAATGTTTTTCACGGTTAACACACGGAAGATTTTTAAAAGGAAGTTAACAATCTTTCCCGTCCGTATTTGTAAAATTTGGGATCTGAAAAAGATTCCAAAGGTTTAAGAGCCGGTAATAATGATTTATTATGTGTCACTGTCAACTAAGAAGAAAGTATATTTTTTTAATATCCTAAGTCTAATAAATGAATATTAGACATTGGGTATCCATGCAATTATAAAAGTATTAAATGACTTGATGTTTTTCTGTACGTTTATGTTGAAGCTGTGATAAGAGCGTGAACAGCGCATTCAATTTTAATAAATTCAATAAATTCAGAAATTAAAATTGAAATTGAAATATGTAATAGTAGGTATTTTTTTAGATTTTAAAGTTATAGATTAAAGACGAACTTAGATTTTATCAAATTTCTTATCGTTTATCGCAGCTTCAACAGGAACGGGAACGGCAAAGTTCTGTCATTTTTTATAAGTTTTTTCGTATGACATGACGCCATATTGGGTCGGCCATTTTGAATTTGCTAATTCTAATAACAGATTCGTAATCAGCGACCCCAAAAACCTCTATACACC
Source organism: Hybos culiciformis (assembly GCA_964007475.1). Classification (NCBI taxonomy): domain Eukaryota; kingdom Metazoa; phylum Arthropoda; class Insecta; order Diptera; family Hybotidae; genus Hybos; species Hybos culiciformis. The sequence goes on from CAXFZM010000356.1 coordinate 22,548, forward strand.
AATTTGTAGATCATTCTATACATTTTTCGACTTTTGGCCGCACAAAGCGGCATTCGGATATAAAATATTTTATTTTATTTTATTCTTTAGATTTAAAATTTTAATTGAGTAAAAACTCAGTAAAGCTATTGGTTTTTGAATGAGGGAACAATATTTGATAGTTGATTTTTTACCATTTAATTTTTTGATTGTATTTCGGATTACGTACGGGTAACAAACTTTGAATTTAATCAAACGTACGTAATTCTTCTAAAACTAATTTTTAATTATTAAACTCAATTTTTTACTGTTCTCTAAAAAAAATTTTAAATTATTAAGGCAAAAATTGTTAAAAATGGAGCAGCGAAACGATTTAGGGAAAAATTGACTTGTAACGCTTACGTAATTCGGTTACATCGTACGTAATTCAAACAAACATAAAAATGTTTAGGTCGAATACATTTCTTAGAAACTTCAACTCCATAAATTTGTAGTAAATATACGTACCAAAATGTAATAAAAAATCGAAAGCTATAGCTTAAGACAATTCGCAGAAAAATTAAGATTACGCACGGATAAAAATTCTCGGGTATTTTTTTTGTACACCGTACGTAATGCATATTTTGATAGGAAAACTTTTTTATTTTTTACTCGATTTCAAAAATGTTATTGTTTCTGCAAAGTAGAGGACAATAAAGCCCAACAATAGTTTAAGTTGGTTCTGAATCAAATCTGGAATTATTTAAAATAAATCGCAAAATGTAACAATACGTAATATGGAAATCGTGATATGGAAACGAGTCATTTAAATGGACTAAATTCCCATAAATTGTTGTCAAAATATTTAAAATTAAACTTTGTACGCTTTACGGATTTTTTTGTGCTTTTCAGGATTATATACTGTTCATCATCGATGTAAGTTCTTATGGCATTGAGAATGGAGCCATTAACCCTTTCGCTCGCGTTGGCTTGTGGGGAATAGAAATCTGTTAGTTTATGTTCTATACCATAATTTTTCAAATAGGAATTGAATTCTTTTGAAATAAGTGGTGTCCCATTATCGCTTAAGATACATTCTGGACAGCCGAACAAACTGAAGGCTTCATCTAACACTTAAATAGCATTAGCTGAAGTAGCTTTACGTAATGGTCGAATTATTACGTATTTAGAAAAGGAATCTAATATTATAAAGATTGACGTATTTCCTGATTTTGATCTTGGATACGGGCCTAAAAAATCAATATATAAATTTTGGAAGGGTCTTTCTGGTATGGGTTTGTTTCCCATAGGACGTCTTAAAATTTGATTAGAAAGTTTGGTTTCTTTGCAAATTGTACAGTTAGAAATATATTGTTTTACGTTGGTAAACATTCTTGGCCAAAAGTACTTTGTTCTTAATTTATGGAGGGTTTTTCCTATTCCGCCGTGGGCTGAATGGGGAGGATCGTGGTTATTCTTAATCACGTTATTTACTAGTTCGGTTAGAACCCAAAGTCTCCATAGGTTAAATTCTGGTACTTCCTGCTCTTTTCTGTACTCTACCCTTTTAAATACTTTGTTGCCCACAACGTTAAGATCTGGAAGCTTATCACATTGTCTTCAATAGCTTCTCTAATTTCTCTGTAACTTTCTGATTCAAAAGCTTTACAATCAAGTTCGAAATCTGGACAACGAGCTGATATTTTCTCTATACCGACTGAACGTGAGAGTGTGTCGGTCACAACATTCTTTTTCCCGGATCTATGTTGTACATTAAATTCGAAAGCTTGAAGTTTTAAAGACCATCTAAAAAGTTTTCCGTGATGGTCTTTACACTTCAAAAAAAATTGCCCATACAAAAATGTATGAAAACTTTGGGGGGCCGTATCTCCGAAACGGGACCTTTGCCCCAAGAACTGATTTCAGTTCTGGCAGTTTGGGCATCTGAGAGCAGGCCCAGTCCTAGCTGATTCGGCGCCCTGTGCCGATTTTGAAAATTGCGCCCATAAGCATAGTATAAGTCATTTTCACGTCACCATTGAGGTAGACCAGGCCTGGGCAACCCGAAACATAAGCGAGCCAATTTTAAAAAATATCAAAAATTAAAGAGCCGCAAATTTTTTTAATAATTATAAATGTATATAAGAAAATCAATATATTTAATTTTTGATTTATATACCGTTTTAAAATATTAAAAATTAAATAAAACAATAATTTTGATTTATAATTATGAATTTTATACATTGTTCAAAATATATAATTCTTCAAAATTAATTGTAATTTTAATGATGACACCCTTAATTGATTTGTTCAATTCTCGTCCGTCATTGAAACTCGATGTTTATTTTTACAAAATAATAAAAATTCTTTATTTGTAGTTTACAGTGGAAAAAAAATTCTTGATTTGTAGTTTAGGATGCAAGAAAATTCTTTATTTGTAGTTTAGAATGAAAAAAGTTTAGGCCGGGTGAAAAACAAAATTTGTCGGAATTGTTCTTCGAGCCGAATGCAGTGTAAAAAAAAATGATTTCCGGAGCCGCATAAATTTATGTTAAGAGCCGCAGTTCAAAATCTGAAGTAGACTATACTAAAGCGCTTTTTTTAACGAGGTATTCCCAGTAGTTCTAGTGCTAATCCTCAAATAAATATACATACACTAGGTAGAAAAAGTCTGCGTACGGGCTCGTTTTCTTATTTTTTGTTCCACATGTTCCCAGTTTTTGATGTCCTTTAAAAGGAATTTGATATTATCTGTAAAATTGATATTATTTCTCAAAATTTAAATTTTGAAAAAAATAAAATTTTTCACAAAAAAACTTTTTTCATAGAGGACTTTTAAATGACATCAAAAACTGGGAACATCTTGAACAAAAAATAAGAAACGAGCCCGTACGCAGACTTTTTCTACCTAGTGTATACCAAAAAAAATATTTACATAAATACTATGTTGATTTTATTCTATGCTGAATTTTTATTTGCACATTATACAATGTGCAATTTGATATCGGTATACAAAAAAAATTGTATACTGTGTTAATTTTTTTCTGGGTAGACTTTTTTGTGAACAGTAGCACAATAGTCAATTTCGAATGGATTTGCATGTCCTTGACTACAAATCGCTTGGCGCCCTATTCGTTAGGCGCCCTGTGCAAGTGCACATCATGCACATATAGCAGGACCGGCCCTGAAGGTAATTGTACCTAAATAATTGAATTGTGAGAGCTTTGTTTAAAAAACTATTCCAAGTTCTGTTGGCAAAAGTATACACGAACAAATTAATTGATAAGGAAAAGTAAGTATAATTATTTAATTATACGTACATTTATGTCCAAATTTGGAAGTTTCTTTAATTAAAAGCAATACAATACGAGGGCGGTAAATGACCGATTCAAATCATTGACATTTCAGTTTGAAAATGTTTGTAATATTTTTGAGTTGTGGTACCTACACAAGATTTAGGAATATACATACTATTTTAATGATTATTGGTAGGGTAGGTAAGTACAGGTAAACCATCCTGGTTTGTAATAAATTTTTTCTCTTTTTCTAAAATAGCTATTTTCAAATCAGGATTTCGTTTTAAGATTTCACGTGCCGAAGCAACATTACTAAAATAAAATACCAAAAAACAAAAAAATTAAAATTTATCGTTTAACCTTGGGAAATTTGATAAAAATATGTGGAAAATTTTTTGCCTTTGAGAAGAAAAATGTCGTAGAAAATTACCAATCGGATAAAATATTTTACCACTACGGTAGTAATTACTTAAAATCATTGTTTTGTTTGAAGAATTATATAAATGTTTTTGTTACAAAATATATTATTAGGTTGAATATTGTAAACTTTGATCAGTTTGCTTTAAATAAGTCATAAAATTTTTTTTTCTTAGTTTAAGATTTTAATTTATTTTCGTTTTTTTTTTTTCATATACAACTCAATTAATTTGATATCAATAAAAATTATCACAATTTATTTTCATTATTATATTGAATATTTATGAATGTATGTCGCCGTACACAATATGATCTATAATAATAAAGTATTGTTAACACATGGTAATTGATTACCACCTGATTACTAATTAAGAAAATTCCCGATGAAACAGCAAACCTGAATTCTAGAATTTGGTCAAATTCCTCTGAAACAGAAGCAAAATATAAAATTAAATGTTTGGAATACATATATATGCTTATGAGTTTTATGACTGCAAGAGGTAATTTATCATATAAATTTCAACGTTGGACAAAAAATTATGACTAACTATGAGCTTCTGACTATGAGAGTGAATTCACATACACCCGGCAAGCCTAATTTGGGGCCAGTTTCTAAGTTCGGTGGTATTCCGACATAAACATAATAATAATATTATTGAAGATAGTAAATTGGCAATTAATAAAATAATAAAATTTCTACTAAATAATAAAAATATCCAGTCTAACCCCCAAGTTAATTAAAGTTAAAATCTTGAATTCTGGCATCACTGAACCTAGAAGTTTACAGAAATTATTTTTAGAAATTTGCAGAAAAAATGTTTTTTGTTTAAATATAACCGTACAATTTGTCTCCTCCCTCATTTATTTTTTATAAGTTGGATGGGTAAGTTGCGCTTGTTTTAATTTTATTTAAAAAAAAAAAAATAATAATAATAACAATAACGGAATAAAAATTAGCGTCTTAAATGACGCTAATTTTTATTCAAATATTATTATTTTTTTTTTTTGCCTCCAAATTTAAGAAATGAAAATAGACCCACTTCTCGTTATCCGATCGAGATGCAATTTCGAATTTAGGTATAAAAATATCTAAAATTGAAATTTTTTAATAGAAAATTTTAAAGAATTAAAAAAGAATTAAAGAATTAATTAAAGAATTAAATTAAAAAAGAATTAAAAATTTAAATCTGGATTAATTATTATAGGTACTTGCTGGATAACTTGGATTAGATTATATTAATCCCTATAATTTTGGTCAAATTGTATTAACCTCAAAAACTTCCAAAGACGTCTACAACATACAACAACAAGTAAGTATAATAATTTGAAAGTTATTGAGTGTGAAACCTAAATTTCATTATTCGTCAAGTTTTTTTTTCCGATTGTTTAAACTTATAAGCATTAAATACGAAATATTTCAAATTTAGCTATCATATAACTAAATATCTTCAAAACTTTAACGGTATATTCAAACATTCATTTATATTAAAAAAATATTAAAGATGAAAACTTACTAAAAGAAAAAAATAAATTAGAATATTAGAATAAACTATTTATTATAAAATGCAAAAAATTTCATCCTTTTCAATTTACAAAAATTTACCATAAAAAAACTAAACACAGTTTTAAATATATATGTATGATATTCCGTGTCCGAAAAACAAGAAACATTTTTGTTCATTTTTTCAGATACATAAATATTACAAACCTATATACCTAAATAATTAAAGAAATAATGCAAAAAAAAATACTTTTTAAATTAATTAATCAATTGATTTTATAATTTTATATCAAATTAATAAGAAAAACTAAACTGTTGCCCGTTATTCGTTTAAGTAAATTTTTTGTCACAAATTATATTAATCCTATATCTTCTTTTTTATTATTATTTTAATATTTTATTATAGTGTGAATAAATTATATAATTGGAATAAAAATACCGGCTATAATAGCTAATTTATAAATTTTAATTTAAAAAAAAAAACTAAATTTTTTTAATAACATAATTCAAGTGGACAATCGAAGAAATTTACACCAACTTAAGCCAGAGTTAGGGATTGAATAGGAAAGATAACACCGTTCCATAGGAAAACGTCAATACATTATTTGACAAAGTTTCCCGCAATAATCGCACATCGGTCTCATTGAAAATAGAACTTTATTGACAGATAAATGAATGATGAGCTGATATAACGCATTTGACCCTTTCTAAAACTCTTCCGTATGGACTTAAGTCCCATTTCAAAGAGACATAAAACTTTTTTTTTTCAATTTAAATAAATAAAAAAATATTCTTAAAAATGAAGTACAAAGATTATTTCAAATTTGGTTTTTCTATAGTTCTTCTATTAAATTCCTGACATCTTTGGAGCTTGAACAATCTACCTTTATTTCCGAAACCTTTGTACTGTTGACATATACCTTTTAAATACACCATCATCACCATAAAAATGCTTTTGTTGTACAAAAATTAATATATGTATTTTAAGAATTTCCTTTTCCGAAATGTATTTAAATAATTTCATCTAAAAAAATTGATTTTATTTGCTTTTAGTAGTTTTTTTTTAATTTTTTATTGAACTTGAAATTTTTCATTAACATTTTATAAACATATTTAGAATGAATTGAATTCTGCAATAAAATTGGATTCATTATGCAATAATAATAAATAAATAAAATAATACTAATAATACTAATAAATAATATAATACTGGATTGCACCGTTTTTCCATCTTCATGTATGAGGTGCTGCTCTACATTTTTTTCTTTTATAAAAATTAATATTAATTCTTCGCTGTGTTGACTAAGACAATTCTTTGATGTTTTTCAAGAAATAGTATTTTCTGTTGATTGATATTAATTTGACAAATTTATTTCGAGTCTATTTACAATGCATGGTTTAGTAAGTTTTTCAAGCCAGAATTAATATAAAAATATAAAAGAAGGATCTTTCATATATAATAAGAAAAAAAAGTACTAAATATACCTTTTAAAATCTTTTATTCACATGAGTTATTTATTACAAACGAAAAAATAAGAGCTTCGTAACAATAAATTTATTCTTAATTTTATTTCAAGAATCTGTTTCATATAAAAAAAAAGTTCTTAATGGACACTATACTAACTTAAATATACAGAAATATAAGTAATGAATATGTAAATTAAGGAAATCAGAATATTTTATTTAAAAATATATATTATAGTATGGAAACATCATTAATATGATTCACTGATAGTTGTTACGATCGATATGGATAATTAAACCGAAATAAATTATATATGATATGTAGGAAGTTTTGATTGTGGAAAAAATTATTTTGGATAATTGACAACTTGTCCCAATAAAGAATTTTTTTTAATTAATGGAATTTTTAAGTCTCACTTCTAGTCTGCTATGAAAAAATAATTTATAAATGTAACGAAAACTAGGCAAACTCTAACACATAACAATAGACGCACATAATTTTCTTTAATTTCTATATCAATCATCTAACCTTTGTCATGTCGAAGTTGTGCTGCTGATGCTAAAAGGTATTTTTTATTTACGCAATTTTTTGAACTATGGCCACGAACTCCACACCGGAAACAGGCCCCTCATTCTCGCTTCGGTTCTGAACAATTTGTGGCCGTGACCTTTATTAAAGCAATTGTGACAATATAATTTCGATTGTTCGTTTGGTGACCAAGTGGAAGCTGAAGATCGGTCATCTGCTGAATATCGGGCGGAAGTTGAAGGTCGTCTTGAATCTGAAGCTGATAATTGCTCTCTAAATACTAAATATCTACTATTTCGATTTTTTGAAAGTTCAACTGTTCTCTTGTAAAATGGGAGACGTTGGATTAATTCTTCTACTGACTTGGCATTTGCTAAAATCAAACTGAACTTACTTTTATCTCGTAAACCTGAAACAATTAATTCTACTCATTCTTTGTCATCAATTTCTATGCGACTTGATATTTCTTGCACTGTAGCAATGTATTCAATAATCGGCTCATTTGGTCGACGCTGCCGACGCCGTAATTTTGTATAAATTTCAGTGTAAGTATCATTACGATTGAAACGTTTGAATAATGCTGAACGTAGTTCAGCCCAAGTTGTGACTTTTGTGGTACGCAAATAAATGTCTGCTATACCTCTAAGCAAATGGCGTCCCATTCGATATTTATCTTCATCATTCGCCTTCAGTGAAGTCACTGACCCATTTGGAAAAGACGCAATCGTCACCTCCGTTAAATGGTCTAATCAAGCCGTCAATGTCACATGGTTCAATTGGTCTTCGATTATCACTGGTCGACTCTGGCGGGACTTGCAACAGTAGTTGCGCCACCTTCAGGCCCGGTCCTAGCTGATTCGGCGCCCTGTGCCGATTTTGAAAATTGCGCCCATAAGCATAGTATAAGTCATTTTCACGTCACCATTGAGGTAGACCAGGCCTGGGCAATCCAAAACATAAGCGAGCCAATTTTAAGAAATATCAAAAATTAAAGAGCCGCAAATTTTTTTAATAATTATAAATGTATATAAGAAAATCAATATATTTAATTTTTGATTTATATACCGTTTTAAATTATTAAAAATTAAATAAAACAATAATTTTGATTTATAATTATGAATTTTATACATAGTTCAAAATATATAATTCTTCAAAATTAATTGTAATTTTAATGATGACACCCTTAATTGATTTGTTCAATTCTCGTCCGTCATTGAAACTCGATGTTTATTTTTACAAAATAATAAAAATTCTTTATTTGTAGTTTACAGTGGAAAAAAAATTCTTGATTTGTAGTTTAGGGTGCAAGAAAATTCTTTATTTGTAGTTTAGAATGAAAAAAGTTTAGGCCGGGTGAAAAAAAAAATTTGTCAGAATTGTTTCTTCGAGCCGAATGCAGTGTAAAAAAAAAAGATTTCTGGAGCCGCATAAATTTGTGTTATGAGCCGTATGCGGCTCAAGAGCCGCAGTTTGAACTCTGAAGTAGACTATACTAAAGCGCTTTTTTTAACGAGGTATTCCCAGTAGGTCTAGTGCTAGTCCTCAAATAAATATACATACACTAGGTAGAAAAAGTCTGCGTACGGGCTCGTTTTCTTATTTTTTGTTCCACACGTTCCCAGTTTTGATGTCATTTAAACGGACTCTGTAAAAATTTTTTTTTTATCAAAATTTAAATTTTGATAAATATCAATTTTTGGAAAAGTCAGCGTACAGCCGGTTTTAATGCCGCGTCTCAAAAATTAACTAATAATGCCATTTGAAAGGCAATTGAATGTAGATAATTTTGCGCCATATCCCTACGATAAGTGAAAGTGTCAAAAATCGCCTTTGAAAATCATAAAAAGAAGCGGTTCTAACCTATTTTCCAGCAGTTCTAAGCTATTCCTATGACTTTCAAAGACAATTTTTGACACTTTCCCTTATCGTAAAGATAAAATTATATGGCGCAAAATTATCTACATTCAATTGCCTTTCAAATGAGATTACTAGTTAATTTCTGAGACGCGGCATTGAAACAGGCTGTACTCAGGCAGTTCAAAAAATTGATATTATTTCTCAAAATTTAAATTTCGAAAAAAAAAAAAAAATGTTTTCACAAAAAAACTTTTTTCATAGAGTACTTTTAAATGACATCAAAAACTGGGAACATGTTGAACAAAAAATAAGAAACGAGCCCGTACGCATACTTTTTCTACCTAGTGTATACTAAAAAAAATATTTACATAAATAGTATGTTGATTTTATACTATGCTGAATTCTTATTTGCACATTATACAATGTGCGATTTGATCACGGTATACAAAAAGAATTGTATACTGTGTTGATTTTTTTCTGGGAAGAGTTTTTTTGTGAACAGTAGCACAGTAGTCAATTTCGAATGGATTTGCATGTTCTTGACTACAAATCTTTTGGCGCCCTATTCGTTAGGCGCCCTGTGCAAGTGCACACCATGCACATATAGCAGGACCGGCCCTGTCTGAGAGTTTCTAGGAAACGGCACTTTCGCCTAAAATAAAATAAAATTTTTGACTAATTTTGAAATTATCTTCAGCATTACAGAAAAAAAAAGATCAAAATTTAATAATGCCCAAAAAAAAAAGAATTTAATAATTCGAAAATCAAACCGAATAAAAGATCAAAATTTAATAATCCCATCAAACAAACAGAATTTAATAATTCGAAAATCAAACTGAATAAAAGATCAAAATGTGAAAAAGCTATTAATAGAAAAAGTAAAAAAACGCTGCAAAATTCATGTGGAAATTGATGAAGAAGATTTTGGTAAGAAACAATATTATTTTTATTTTAATACAAAGATTATGCAATTCAAAAAATTAAAAAAAACTACGAACATTTTTTTTATCATATTTTAAAAAGCATATTTTTCTATATAAAGATGAGTGAATTGAAAAGTCGCGTCTAAATTATTGAATTTTGTGAAGAAAGGTAATGCCGTATTAAGCAAGAAGGACGTAACTCTATTTTGTTGATAGTTTTGAGATATCCAAGTTTTCGAACAATTATAAGAAAGTACTCAATGTTATTGCATTTTTAAGCTTAAGACCTTTAGATTTTAAAAAAAAGCGAATACGGTCAAGAATAGGTATTTATCATATACCAATTTTTTTTTTTTTCAACCACCTACCTACATATTTTGATATTTTTTCAATCCTTTAATTTATTTCCGTGTGACTACTATATGGCAATAATAGTTTTATTCCCGAAAAAATTCACAATTTCGAATATTTTGATATATGTACCTATAATCCCAACAATTTTTGTTGCACTGTTTGTATAGGATTGAAAGTAAAATTTACAACAAAAATTTTGGGTAATCCCTTTGACTGAAAAAATTTTGAAAGCAAAATACGTTTCTGATTGTAATTGAGAAAATATTTATAGCTAGGTAGGTGTAATAATGATTTATCTTTATCATAAATATTTATTTGTAATTTTCAGATTCATCAGAAAATGATCAGTCAATAGATCTCGATTTAGTTTTAAAGCGTTGTGATGGGTATTGTCCACCTAGCAAAAGTAAAAAATCAAAATTAAATAAAGGTAAAATTAGATCGTTGAATTTAAATTATTATGAAATTTTATTTAAAATGAGAATGCATTAACAGTTGTGTTGTGATAATAGAGATTTGTGCACGCGTTTCGTCTGTTCGTCTTTTTTTTCTTTTTTTTTTTTGTTAAAGAAATATAGTTTTTTGTTTTCTTTTAAAATTTTGACCTTTTTTTTTTGTACTTAATAAAAGGAAAAAAAAAATAATAATAATAATTAAAAGTTATATTTAAATGTTCGCGCAAATTCGACGGATTTTATTCGAAATAAAATAAAATTAAATAATAAAAATTATAATGAAAAATTATTAAATTTACACTCATTACTGAATTTACACTTATAGAGCAGGGATGAGCAAAAAATTTAATATAAATTTTTGTAACATCCGAGGTTTGGAAGCGAATTTCCAAGCCGTACAAATCCATCTGGCCTCTGCTAAGCCAAATGTTCTGGCTTTAAGTGAGACCCAAGTATTGGACAACGGAGACCCCAACCGTTTTTCAATCCCCGGTCACGATCTCCACTCTTTATTCATTGCCCACAGAGGAGTCGTTGTTTATATAGAGAATGACGTTGCTTGTTATCCCATTAAAGACCTAAAATCATCAAGTCCCTTATTAAACTTTCTTTGGTTCTAAATAAGAACTAACAAACATGTCATCCATTTTTGCTTCCTTTACAGGAGCCCGCAACTGACTGGACCAAATTAATCAGATTCTGGCGAAAAGCCCAGAGTCTGAAATTTTGGTTTTTGGTGATTTTAACGTACACAACGTATCATGGCTTAGTCGTTCTAATCGCAACAGTGCTGAAGGCAGATGTGTAGAATTTTTTTCAAGACTCAATAATCTTATTCAAATTATTTCTGAACCCACCCACATTCCAGATGTAAACCATCAGGGTCATCATCTGTTGGATCTGTTTCGGACATCGAATCCAGATAATTATAACGCTTGAATTAGTTCCCCCCTTGGAAACTCCGATCATTGTCTCGTTAGCACGTCCTTCTCTCTTGATAGTGGAGTAGATTTATCTAAAGCTCCTGGTAGACTGGTATAGACCTATTCCCAAGCTGATTGGGATGGGCTCGCCAGTTTTCTTAAGCAGATGGATCTGTCTCGTTGCTTCTTGGAGAGGGATGTTGACGTTTGCACGGCTGTCATTACTGAAAGTATTCTATTAGGGATGAAACTATTCATACCCCATAAAAAAGTACAAAATAAAACGAATACTAAAAATCCGTGGTTCAATGACACCTGTGCAAAGGCCATAGCCGATAGAGATAATGCTTTTCGTGAGAATAAACTAGGGTTTCCAAATATCAAATATATATATATATATATATATATATATATATATATAATAGGTTATCGGATAGTAATTCTAGAATTATCCGGCGGATACCGGATAACCGTATAAAAATAAACAAATAATATTGAATCTAATTATGAATACTAATTATGAGAACTAATTATGAGAACTAACTAAAATATAACATAAACTTACACAAATTTTTCTATGTGTTTCTTCTTAAATAAACTTTATAAAATTGCACAACCGTGTTTCTTCTTAAATAAACTTTATTATATTGATTCAAGAAATAACTATAAAAATGCATAGCGCTACATAAAATTTTAAATTTTTCAAAAATTATTACAATGACTAGCCTACTTAGCTTGGAAAATTCAAAAAATTTAATTTAAAAACTTAAAATTATAATTACTAGCCTACTTTTCTCCGAAAATTTAACAGATTTAATTTAAAAACTTAAAATTGCTAACCGTGAGATTTTTAACGGATATCGGATACGGTTAAGAGTATAAATAACCGCGGATACCGGATACAGATATATCCGTTTTGGAAACCCTAGTATAAACAAAACAATTATTTAAGTTCACTGAAGCACTGGCGAAAGGTCACGAATATATGCAGTAGAATTTGTTACCAGCAGAAGGCTTTGTTTACCCAGAGCAAGCGTCAAGAAATATTAAACCTTCCTAAAAATAGTAGAAGCTTTTGGAGCTTCGCTAAAAGTGTACAACAGAACTTCTGTTCGCCTTCATCTTTTCCTCCCCTTGTAGATGGTGCCCGGATCATATCAGATTCGGTTGGGAAGGCTAATCTGTTTGCAAAACTTTTTAGTCAAAACTCAACACTTGCAGCTTCACCTCAAGTTCCACCTGTCTTGCCAACTGTAAACTCTTCTTTTGGAAGAGTTTACATTAGGCAACGAGCTGTTTTAAAAGCTCTCAAAAATCTGAATGTGAAAAAGTCAACTGGCCCCGATGGTATTCCGGCTGTGGTCCTTAAACATACTGCCTCTGTTCTAGCTAAACCTCTGCGCAACCTTTTCTATCTTTCATATTCACTTGGCATTTACCCCACCAAGTAGAAAGTTGTGCATGTTCAGCCTATTCCAAAAAAAAGGCGATAAATGTGATCCCTCTAACTTCAGGCCTATTGCGCTTACTTCTATTCACTCCAAAGTAATGGAATGCCTCATTAATAATAAAGTTAAAAAATACCTTGAATGTAACAAATTGCTAAGTGACCAGCAATATGGTTTTCGTACGAATAGATCGACTGGTGACCTGATGACATATTTATCCCACAAGCTCAACGCCAGTCTTCACAATTTCGGTGAGGCTTGTGCTAAGGCTTTTGATCGAGTCTGGCACCCGGCTTTGATTTCTAAAGTCAAAACAATGGGTCTAGGATCAGCCTTTGTCAATTGGATCAGTAACTTTTTGTCTGGCCGTTCTATTCGTGCTGTTGTGGATGGGTACCAGTCACATATTTTCAATATCAACTCCGGTGTAACACAAGGGTGTGTTCTCTCCCCAACCCTCTTTTTAATTTTCATTAATGATCTTCTACAGTCAACATTCAACCCCATCCACAGCTTCGCCGACAACAGTAACTTGGTAGCATGCTACGATTTTGTTAATAGGAAATCCGCATCTTCGAATGCTGTTACTACTAAACGCAACTTCCTGCAAAGTAGCATAAATCACGACCTTTCCAAAATCTCGCAATGGGGTCTTCTCAACAGAGTTGAGTTTAACGCATCAAAAACTCAATGCTGCCTAATTTCTAGAAAACTGTCAACTTTTGATCCCCAATTTTATTTTTGGGCTCGAAAATATGAAGTTTCCAACTCAGATCTGAGCTTTAAGTTTAGATCTGAGCTGGAAACTTCATATTTTCGAAACGGCAAAAAAAGCAGCGAAATGTCTCGGTTTCCTTAAAAGATGTAAACAATTCTTTTCCCCCTCTGATCTCTTAAACATTTATAAATCCTACATACGACCGAAATTAGAATAGAATTCACATATATGGGCTGGTGCTCCAAAAACCCACCTTGACTACCTGGATAGAGTTCAGAGAAGGGCTATTAGATTGATAAACAATCAGCAAACCACCAGCTCATTAACATCACTCAATCACCGTCGCAATGTAGGTTCACTTTCCATTTTTTATAAATACTTTGTTGGAACGGATACGTGTTCCCTGGAAGTAAAAGCCCTGGTTGGTTGGTTGGTTGGTTATAGTGGCAGAGCCCTCCTACCCGAAGAGCTCCCAATTAACGCTTTCGCACGGCGTTAAGGCAGGCTAGATCCACCCCGTGGTGTTTAAAAATTTCACCACATCTCTGGGTTTGGCTAAGGCTAGCACATCTACATCCTCAAGGACAAACCCCCCTAGTGTGCTATTTCTCAGGCTGGCAAGCGCCGGGCATTTGCAGATAAAATGGACTAATGTCTCTTTTTCGTTCTCAATACCACAACTGCGGCATGAAGGATTGAAAGGGATACCTAATCTAGCAGCGTGTACTGCAACTGCCCAGTGTCCCGTATAAACCGCCGTTTTTCTGGAAATATCTTTGCGAGACATTTTCAGAATTTCCAGCGTTCTTTTTTTGTTATAACTCGGTCATGTTTTCTTGGCCGTGTTGCAGGAAGGTAGCGCCCTCCACCTACTATTAGCTAGGGATAAGAAATACTGGTAAATATCTCTTTTTACCGTACTTAAAGCTGGATGAACCATCTCAGACATGGATTCGTCCAACTTTGAACCCTCCTTTGCCAGTTCATCTGCTCGTTCGTTGCCCTGGATATCACTATCTCCAGGGACCCAATGGAGGTAAACTTCGTATCTCCCAGCTAGCTGACAAAGCTCCTCTGAGCATTTCCTTACCAGCTTGGAGAATACGGCTGGTGAGTCAAGAGCCATAATAGCAGCTTGACTGTCAGAGACAATTGACACCTTGTGGACGTTAGGTCCTATGTCCCCTACTAAGCAGCATGCCTTCCAAATCGCCAGTATTTCCGCCTGGAAAATGCTTGATCTGTCTGGAAGCCTATAACTTTTAGCTACGTTAATTGCCTCGAAATACACACCTGCCCCCACGACCCAGTCCATCTTTGAACCGTCCGTGAAGATTGCCAAGTCGATTCCCTTTAGAATATTATTAACCCTCCATTCCCTTCTCGTAGGTATTATTATTTTAATACTCTTCTCGAGCTCGATCCTGGGAATGTAATAGTCTGTTTGGATATAAGCCACTTTCCTAGCAATGTCGCAAAGGATTCTGCTGTGGCCATACGATTTCGTTAGCCAGTTTCCACTTTCTTGGAGTCTGACTGCACTACATGAAGCTAAATATTTGACATAAATGTCAAGAGGCAGAAGATTCAAAAATACATTGAGTGCATCTGTAGGCGCTGATCTGAGCGCCCCTGTGATGCTCACACATGCACTGCGCTGAAGTCTGCCTAGTTTCGTTTGGAAATACGCCCTATTTACAGCTGGCCACCAGACCAGCGATCCATACGTAAGAATAGGACGTACTACTGCTGAGTACATCCATAGGACCATGTGGGGTTTTAACCCCCACTTTTTCCCGATCATACGCTTGCAAGAGTAAAAGGCTACACATGCCTTTTTAACTCTCTCCTCTATGCTAAATTTCCAGTTGAGTTTAGGATCTGGTACTATTCCCAGGTACTTGACCCTAGTGGCTAAATTTAGTGTTTTACCTTCCAACTTGGGTAAGGTAAAACAAGGTATTTTAGTTCTAGTTGTGAACAGCATCAGCTCTGTTTTGCTAGGATTTACGTTCAGGCCACACCCTTTGGTCCACCTCGTAACTATTCCAAGAGCCCGTTCCATTAATTCACTGATTGTGGGTAGGAACTTCCCAGAGATAAGAATCGCTAGGTCGTCCGGTACGCAACTGCTAGTATGGACTCCTCCTGGAGTTTGACTAGCACTGCATTCATAACCAGTAACCACAGTAGCGGTGACAACACTCCTCCCTGAGGTGTGCCTCTCCCCACACTTCTGATTACATGGCAGCTGCCAAAATCTGCATGAACTTCCCTTGTTCTAAGCATATTACCGATCCAATAATTGAGTGCCCCTACATCAGCTTGATTTAGTGACTCTTGGATCGACTTAACACTAGCATTATTAAAGGCCCCTTCTATGTCCAGAAACGCGGCCATCGAATATTCCTTGTACTGAATTGACTCCTGCACTTTACGGACCACTTCATGTAGTGCTGTTTCCGTGGATTTGCCCTTGCAGTACGCATGCTGGGAAGGACAAAGTGAATTACCCTCCAAAGTTTTCCTGATATTGTACTCGATAATCCTTTCTAAGGTTTTAAGTACGAAGGACGATAGACTGATTGGCCTATAGTCCTTAGCCACCTCACGATCTCGCTTTCCCGCTTTAGGTATAAAAACAACCCTTACCTTCCTCCACAACTGTGGAATGTAACCGAGAGTAAGGCTGCCTCTAAAAAGAAGAACAAGCCAAGGAATGACTGTTTCTTTTGCTTCTTGCAGCATTTTCGGTATAATACCATCCATGCCTGCAGATTTATAAGGAGAGAAACCTTCTATTGCCCAGGCAACTTTTTCTCTTGTTATGAGTCTTTGAACCCCTTCCAACATTCTGTTTCATTCTGTTGGATGCCAGTCAAGCCACCTTCGTCAGTGCTTTCTTCGCACTTAGGAAAGTGGGTATCGACTAGTAGGTTAAGTGTTTCTGAGGACGACTCCGTCCATTTACCTTCCGATGTCTTAAGGAAGGATGGGCTAGAGCGTTCCTTTGATAAAATTCTGCTCAGTCTTGCAGATTCACTAACGTTATCTATTGATTCGCAATAGTCAGTCCAACTTTTCTTTTTGGCTCGCCTGATTGCGTTTTTATATTCCCTAAGGCTATCCTTATAGAGTTCCCATGATCCCTGCTGCTGGCAGATATTATAGGAGTCTCTGGAAGCATTTCTTAAGATTGCTAGATCATTGCTCCACCACAAGGGAAGAGATTTCTTGCTACGCTTTATTGGACAAGATACTTTAAAACCCATATCTATGGCTTTCGTAAACTTCTCTGTTTTTCTTTCCAGCTCTTGCTCTGACTCAATTCTAGGATCTGAGTCGTTTATATTTTTCAGTTTTTTATGCAGGACCTTTTAAAAACTATTCCAATCCGTTCTCTTCGGATTTCGATAAGGTTTTGGAATTTCGGTTCCGAATTTGATATCGAAGAGTATCCAACTGTGGTCCAAAAAGACATTTTGTCAGATACTCGCCTATTATCTACCTTAAAAAATTCGGTACTGCTCTTACAAGTAATATCTATAACATCTTCCCAGCCAGGAAATCTGTCCGAGCTGTGGAATTTAAAGGTAGGGGTACTTCCCCTGTTACATACTACTAGGCTATGTTCAAAAAGTGACTCACCTCTCTCATTTATTTCGGAGCTGCCCCACAGGGTGTGCCGGGCATTCGCATTACCACCTATCAGCAGCCTCTCTCTGCATGCTTCAACCACTGCCATGAGTTCTGGTGGTGAAATTGGCCCTTCACGGGCCATGTATACGGATGCTATGTATAGCTCACTGCCATCACTGTGTTCCATTTTCAGCACCGTAACGTCTTCACAGCTAAAATTAGAACAAAGAAAGGTATTTATTTGTTTTTTAATCAGCTTACCGTTAGCCTGATCTACAGCCTTGTAGAATAGGTTATACCTGCTGCTATTCAACCCTCTGATCCTGGAGGCGTTGACTTATGGCTCTTGAACGAAGACGATGTCGAGATCCTCCTCAGCTAGGAGGACCATCAGATTATCCGAGGCAATCTTAGAATGCCTAAAATTAATCTGCACCGCCTTCATTCTCCTGCTGCTCTCCACTCATGCTGAGGCTTAGCTCGTCAATCATGTCGCTCGCCTCATCCAGTTCATCCACCTCCGGGCTGCCTTCTTGGAAGACCTTAAGTTTCGCGAATCGGATGCCCAATCTCAGCTTGCTCTCCTGCTTCTCGAGGTGCGCCAGGCTTTCCTCATTAATGAGCAGCAAGAAGGACATGCTGCTTTTGGCTGGATCAGAGCCGTCCTCTTGCCTGATGACGGCCCAGTTGCTCATCGGCACCCCAGGGTTATGAAGCCTTAAACATCTCAACAGCTTGTCCCCATCCAGGCTCATCCTAGGCACCCAAATGCGTGCCTTGCGCACTTAGGGCCCCTATCTGTCTTTGCCATCTTCGGCTTCGCTTCCATTGAGGACTCTCCCTGTGATCGTTCCCTTTTCGAGCATTTCTGCCTTTCCTCGAACTGACGAACGACCTCAGTGTATCCACTCTTGTCCTCGCTATCTCTCTCATTTACTTTGCCGGCCGCCTCATTTTTGGCAATCTTGCCGAGAATGAAGACCGCCTTCTCGTAATCCCTTTTCAGGGTTACACCGGAGCTTCTCGGCGCGGCACTCTTTTTTTTTAAGGGGCTTCATTGGTACTATGGCTGGTACCTTTTCCGTCCTCCTTTCTCTTTGTGACATAAGTAGTGTGCTTAGTACTCTCTGCCACTACATGTACTTTTTTGGAGGCAGTACTGTGCTTAGTACCCTGCTCCCTATCAGCCTCTTGGCTGGAGGCAAGGAGGTCATCTTCCGAAGAAGAATGAATCTGCTTGCCGTATTTTTCGTTGTTGTTGTTGTTGTTGTTGTTGTTGTTGTTGTTGTTGTTGTTGTTGTTGTTGTTGTTGTTGTTGTTGTTGTTGTTGTTGTTGTTGTTGTTGTTGTTGTTCTCCATTCTGGTCCCACGAGTATGTCCGGAAAAAATGTCCATCCTGGCAGAGCGGACTTACCAGGATAAGGCACGGATAAGGCAAGGAGGGAGCTCGTTAGAGACTGGTTTGACCCCCAGTCTTCCAGACCTCGGCACGGTGCTCACACCACCTTGTCATTAGGTTTGGCATTTGGGTTCTGTTAGTAATTTGACATGTTAGTAGTACATGGAGAAATAGGGTTATAGGGAGGGATGGGTTTACGCCTGTCGTTAGTCTAGTCGAGATTGTTGAACAGAATGCTGGGCAAGGTTAGGTTTGATGAGCAGAGTCGCTTGTCGAAGCCCACCTGTCCACCGCATGCTCGTCCTTTCACCTCTTCTAGCTTCCAGAAAGCACCGCGTGGAGGTGACAGTACGAATTTTGCTCCCCAGTAAAAGCCCTACTTCCTTCACTTCAAGTATTTTCACGTCAAACACGTACCGCCTCAAAGTCACACCCATATTCCGTCAAAATTCCCAGATGTGATAGAACGAGCTTCGGAGATTCGTTTTCATTTCGCACCTCGAAAATGTGGAATGCTCTCCCATCTAAATTGTTCCAGACAGCTGTCGGACGTTTGATTTACGACTTGCGCCGCTTTAAGAAGAGTGTAAATGATTACCTCCTAACTGTCCCACTTTTTAATCCCGTCTAAACTTTCTGTCCCCATTACCGAATCCATACTTCTTTAAGTATAAAAGGTATCCCACCTTGTGATTTGGTAACTTTAATAAAAAAAAAAAAATATTTTATGTTTTTTTAAATAAAAAAATAAAAATAAATTTTTTTTTTTTTATCTAAGTTTATTCGTTATTTACGATAATTTATAATTTTATCAGAAATGGAGAATCAAAATAATCTCAACCAACGAAATCGCAACATTTATGTGGAAATTGATTTTGGTAAGAAACAATATTATTTTTATTTCAATACAAATATTAATGAAAAGGCTACGCGACGAGTTAAAGCCTTTTCGAGTGTCCCACGGGACTTCAGGGATTTAACGCAACTTGATCTATGGCTACGTAGGCAAAAGTATTTTTTTCTTGGACTTCAGTCGCGTCCTAATTACATTATAAATAAATAAATAAAAATAAATAAAAACGAAAATAATAATGATCAATTGAACATACGGTTAATTTATTAGAACTCAAATGGAAAATCTTGTAAAGATAAATGGAAAATTAAATGGAAAATCTTGTAAGGATTAATTAATTAAGATAAAATAATAAAAAAATTTTTATATAAATAAAATAAAAATATTTTTTTTTCAATTAATAAGAATAAATAAATATATTATTATTCAATTAATGCATTATATTTATTAATAACATAATAAAAAATCATACAATATATATCTCAAAATATTACTTCAAGTTGTTTGCACACATAAAAATTTGACAGGAATCCGAATCCAATTTTAATTTTATATATTTAAATAAACTTTTTTATTACAAAAAACTATAAACAATTAATCTATATATGTAAAACCGCAGTTGTATGTTTGTCTGTTTTTATGTTTGTCTGTTTGTCTGTTCCGAATAGGCTCCTAAACCGCTCAACCGATCGTTTTCAAACTTACACCATGTCTTTGCGTCAGATGGGGGTCGTTATAGGCTATTTTAAAATTTGATTGGCCTCCTACCCAGGGACCTCCCCCGGGGGCGGACTTCAAAAGTTCGTCCGATTTCATTCAAAAAAAGTACGTAAAAAGAGGAAGTGATTACACACAAATTCCGTAACAAAAAATTTGTTGACCTCCTACCCAGGAACCTCCTACCCAGGGACCTCCAATTGCGGCGGATTTTAAAAGTTCGACCGATTTCATTCAAATTTGGTATGTAAAAAGAAGACTTGATTATACACAAATTCCGTCACAAAAAAGTTATTGACTTCCGACCCAGCGACCTCCTACCCAAAGACCGTCCTGGGGGCGGACTTTAAAAGTTCGTCAGATTCCATTTAAATTTGGTATGTAAAAAGAAGAACCGTTTACACACAAATTTCAAAAATTTCATAACAAAAATTTTTTTGACCTCCTACCCAGCGACCTCCCACCCAGGGACCTTCCATGAGGTCGGACTTGAAAAGTTCGTCCGATTTCATTCAAATTTGGTATGTAAAAGAAGAACTGATTACACACAAATTTCTTAACAAAAAATTTATTGACGTCCTAGGGGAGGACTTCAAAAGTTTGTCCGATTTCATTTAAATTTGGTACATAATAATGATTAAACACACGAATTTCGTAACAAAAAATTTGGCTCCATCTATTAAGGGGTCCTCTTCGAATATATAGAAATCAATTTCTTTATTACTAATAACTACAAAATATTAAAAACTAAACTCAACCGATCGTTTCGAAATTTACACCGTCTTTTTGTCTCGGAGTCGTTTTAGGCTATTTTAAAATTTGAATGGCACCTTACCCAGAAACACCTCCCGGGGAGGACTACCAAAGTTCTTCCAATTTTATTCAAATTGGATTCATAAAAAGACGAAATGGATAAAAACACAAATTTGGTTTGGTTTGGAAACCTGATTTCATACAATTTAAGTGTTGAATAAGTAGAACTAATAAATATTAATTCTTCTTAGATATTGTCCCAAATTTATATAATAATAGCTCCTATATAATTGTTCATCAATCTGACAACAAAAATTTTACTTAAAACGTGTGTTCCACAACAACGTGTGTGCGGGTACAGTTAGTTATCTATAAAGATAAACATGATTTATTAGAATGATACATAACAACTCAATTTTAACATATCAAATTTTAGAAATAACATCAGAACCGATAATGTTGTTTGATTCTTCGGTTCTGATATTATTATTTATAAAAAATGCACACGGATTCATCATAACAACTATGTTTAGTTTATTTTCCTCTTTTTTTTAAGATACTGAGAAAAAAAGGTATATGAAGAATTTGGGATTGGTTATTAATCGTGATACAGATAAAATAATAAATTCAGGAACAGAAAGAGAATCGTATAAAATACTAAATTTTGAATTAATTCAGCAAAATTTAAGTTCAAGATCAGAAGCTACAGAATTAAATAAAATTATTTTTGAAGAACGGGCATTTTTTTTTGAAAAACGTGAATTACTTGTCCAGGATTTGGAAAAAATGCGAAAAGAATGTGATACATTTAAAAAACAAATGATGAATTTTCAAACAAAACATGATAATGAATTTCTTAAAGTAATATTTCCCGAAACAAATTTAAATGAATTACTATTGTCCCAGGATCTCAATAACAGCTTATCTAACAACAGAAAAAGTTGTAGCTTAACAAGTAAAAATGCAACGAAGAAAAGAATATTCGCCAATTATAAGAACCCCAGGGCCAGTAGTATATTGACCAAGAAAAACATTACAACAAAGACGCAGTATGTTATTTTTAACATAATTAATTAGTACCTACCTAGGTACTTGTTAAATAAGATATTTGGCTGAAGTGCATTTTATGGAGCGGGTCGAAAACGAAAAAAAAAAAAAATAGTTAAATCTATTGGCTAAAGCTTGGTGAAGGGATACAGGGTGTAGAGGTAGATAGGTACCTAATTACCAAAACAGTGTTTTCGAAAAAATAATAAAATACCTACCTACCTAACTAGGTATACCTACCTAGGGGTGTTACCCGAATCACCGAAAGACATTTCGCAAAAAGACATTTTGCCTAATTCCATTTGGCAAAAAAGACACTTCGCAAAAGAACCATTTCGCAAAACGGATAGTTAACAAACCTTCGCTTTAGCCTAATGAGACAGTTAACAACTTTCCAGTTAGCATAAGGACATTTCGCAACTACTACTTTTGGCACAATATATATTTCGCAACTACCCTTTTTGGCGTAATTCACATTTCGCGCGCACGCGCGAAATGTGAATTACGCCAAAAAGGGTAGTTGCGAAATATATATTTAGCATGCACTAAAATATGTTGCATTATCATAAATGCATATTATTAAATTAAACAATTCCAATTATATGCATTTTAATTTTAAGAAATTTTATTGAATTTTTAATATCTGTTTTTTTAATATAGTTAATACAGATCCAGTTTGTAAATATAAGAAATAATATTAAAAAATTAATATATATTTTTTTTAATATTCAATACGTACATAACCAGTATGTACATATTAGAAAATTAATATTATTATTTAAAAAAATTATTTCAATTTTAAATTCTCGGCAATCAAAAATAATAGTTTGACTTCCCTATAATCGTCTTTTCTTTTCAAAATATTTTAAATTTTTTTATCTTTTAAGTAATATTTTGTTTTTTGTTACTGCTGGTGGCCCACCCATTTCAAATTTTATTATTTCAGCCGTTACATACAATATTTCTTTTCGGATTTCATCCATGAGCCTATTAAATCCTACATGTTTTTTTTTACAGTTAAAAAAACCTTTAATATTCTATTCATCATATTTGTGCAATATAAAAAAATTTGTTAAACTATACTTTTGCGAGGTGTCTCAATTAATATAATGTTGTGAATTGGTATTTTGAGAAATATCTTTTTGCGAAGTGTCGCATTAGGCCAAATGGAATTTTGTTAAAGAGTTTTTTTTGCGAAATGGAGATTTGCGAAACATACAAATTTGATAAGTGGCTTTCGGCCAAATAGACTTTTGCAATATGGAATTTGCAAAGAGGCCCGCTCCCCCTACCTAGTATGTTTAAATTTTCTGTTTTCATTTATACTAGTTTTACTACATGGAAAAAAAAAACAACATAATCCCCAATTACGAACAAAATAATGGTGGATTTTAATTGTCTCCGAACAAATCATAAAAATTTTCTTACATGTTTGTTTTTTTTTTTTTTTTTGCTGTACTTCCGAATAGGGGGCGTGAGCTTTCGGGATGACGTCATCGCCAAGAGGTACAATCGGCCATGGGGACTCAGGATATATATGTCATTGTACCCGCAAATGCCATCTAGTGGCCGAAAAACGCAGCTGACGCCACAATCCCACTGACCAACCGCCCGCCCGCCGCCCTGCTGCCCACCCCCTCCCTTCCTCTTTTGCTTAGAACACAATATTCGCGGTTATGTCAGTTCACCTACATTTTGTACGACCAACATTCGTTTTTACCAGGGTATGTAAAATATTTTTCAATTTTCTTTTTCCTTCCCTGGAATTTAATTTCGGAGATTTATTTTTTTCATCTTTTTCAAAAATAGTTCTCCTGAAATTTATTTCCTTTTAAAAATACTTTTCAGGAGTTTTATTTTTTTCTCTCAGAGTAAAAAAAAATATTCAGAATTGTATAATTCTTTTCGGAAAAAAAAGAAACAATCAGAAAAATATTTTTTTCTTCCTTTTCTGAAAAGAAGGAAAAATTGTTTTTGTTTTATTAGCAGCATAGTATACGGAAAAAAAATTGTATGTGGGCAATGTTGTATGTGTGCACCGTTTTAATTTTTTTTTTTAATTTTTGTTTACTACTTTACTACTTTACTACTTGTTTACTACTTTACTACTTTACTACTTGTTTTGTTTTTTATTTTTTTATAGAAGGAAAAAAATCAAAAAGAGAATAGTCTTCTTTAAAGAAAAAAGATGTGGGTGAAGTTAGCCATAAATTGCCAGCCATAAAAGTTGCGCAAACGAAATTTTTTTTTTATTTTAATTTTCGTATGGCAGTGTGCGAAGTTAGCTATAAATTGCCAGCCATAAAAGTTGCGCAAACGAAATTTTTTTTAAAATTTTAATTTTTGTATGGCAGCTATCACATCCAGTAGAGAACCATTGATGCCACTTTGGGCTAAGTTGGAGTAAAGCCCACCCAACATTCCCCCATCGGAGGATTTTCGATATCACCCGCGAGGCATATTCAAAATCCTCTTTTAAAAAAAAAATTAAAAAATGTTGTATGGCAGCTATCACATCCAGTAGAGAACCATTGATGCCACTTTGGGCTAAGTTGGAGTAAAGCCCATTCAACATTCCCCCATCGGAGGATTTTCGATATCACCCTAGCGGCATATTCAAAATCCTCTTTTAAAAAAAAAATTAAAAAATTTTGTATGGCAGCTATCACATCCAGTAGAGAACCTTTGATGCCACTTTGGGCTAAGTTGGAGTAAAGCCCACCCAACATTCCCCCATCGGAGGATTTTCGATGGCATATTTAAAATCCTCTTTTAAAAAAAAAATTAAAAAATTTTGTATGGCAGCTATCACATCCAGTAGAGAACCATTGATGCCACTTTGGGCTAAGTTGGAGTAAAGCCCATTCAACATTCCCCCATCGGAGGATTTTCGATATCACCCTAGAGGCATATTCAAAATCCTCTTTTAAAAAAAAAATTAAAAAATTTTGTATGGCAACTATCACATACAGTAGAGAACCTTTGATGCCACTTTGGGCTAAGTTGGAGTAAAGCCCACCCAACATTCCCCCATCGGAGGATTTTCGATGGCATATTTAAAATCCTCTTTTAAAAAAAAAATTAAAAAATTTTGTATGGCAGCTATCACATCCAGTAGAGAACCATTGATGCCACTTTGGGCTAAGTTGGAGTAAAGCCCACCCAACATTCCCCCATCGGAGGATTTTCGATATCACCCGCGGGGCATATTCAAAATCCTCTTTAAAAAAAAAAATTAAAAAATTTTGTATGGCAGCTATCACATCCAGTAGAGAACCATTGATGCCACTTTGGGCTAAGTTGGAGTAAAGCCCACCCAACATTCCCCCATCGGAGGATTTTCGATATCACCCGTGAGGCATATTTAAAATCCTCTTTTAAAAAAAAAATTAAAAAATTTTGTATGGCAGCTATCACATCCAGTAGAGAACCATTGATGCCACTTTGGGCTAAGTTGGAGTAAAGCCCACCCAACATCCCCCCATCGGAGGATTTTCGATATCACCCGTGAGGCATATTCAAAATCCTCTTTTAAAAAAAAAATTAAAAAATTTTGTATGGCAGCTATCACATCCAGTAGAGAACCATTGATGCCACTTTGGGCTAAGTTGGAGTAAAGCCCACCCAACATTCCCCCATTGGAGGATTTTCGATATCACCCGTGAGGCATATTTAAAATCCTCTTTAAAAAAAAAAATTAAAAAATTTTGTATGGCAGCTATCACATCCAGTAGAGAACCATTGATGCCACTTTGGGCTAAGTTGGAGTAACGCCCACCCAACATTCCCCCATCGGAGGATTTTCGATATCACCCGCGAGGCATATTCAAAATCCTCTTTAAAAAAAAAAAAATTTAAACATTTTGTATGGCAGCTATCACATCCAGTAGAGAACCATTGATGCCACTTTGGGCTAAGTTGGAGTAAAGCCCACCAAACATTCCCCCATCGGAGGATTTTCGATATCACCCGCGAGGCATATTCAAAATCCTCTTTTAAAAAAAAAATTAAAAAATTTTGTATGGCAGCTATCACATCCAGTAGAGAACCACTGATGCCACTTTGGCTCAAGTTGGACTAAAGCCCACCCAACATTCCCCCATCGCAGGATTTTCGATATCACCCGCGGGGCATATTCAAAATCCTCTTTTAAAAAAAAAATTAAAAAATTTTGTATGGCAGCTATCACATCCAGTAGAGAACCATTGATGCCACTTTGGGCTAAGTTGGAGTAAAGCCCACCCAACATTCCCCCATCGGAGGATTTTTGATATCACCCGCGGGGCATATTCAAAATCCTCTTTTAAAAAAAAAATTAAAAAATTTTGTATGGCAGCTATCACATCCAGTAGAGAACCATTGATGCCACTTTGGGCTAAGTTGGAGTAAAGCCCACCCAACATTCCCCCATCGGAGGATTTTCGATATCACCCGTGAGGCATATTTAAAATCCTCTTTTAAAAAAAAAATTAAAAAATTTTGTATGGCAGCTATCACATCCAGTAGAGAACCATTGATGCCACTTTGGGCTAAGTTGGAGTAAAGCCCACCCAACATCCCCCCATCGGAGGATTTTCGATATCACCCGTGAGGCATATTCAAAATCCTCTTTAAAAAAAAAAATTAAAAAATTTTGTATGGCAGCTATCACATCCAGTAGAGAACCATTGATGCCACTTTGGGCTAAGTTGGAGTAAAGCCCACCCAACATTCCCCCATCGGAGGATTTTCGATATCACCCGTGAGGCATATTTAAAATCCTCTTTTAAAAAAAAAAATTAAAAAATTTTGTATGGCAGCTATCACATCCAGTAGAGAACCATTGATGCCACTTTGGGCTAAGTTGGAGTAAAGCCCACCCAACATTCCCCCATCGGAGGATTTTCGATATCACCCGTGAGGCATATTTAAAATCCTCTTTTAAAAAAAAAATTAAAAAATTTTGTATGGCAGCTATCACATCCAGTAGAGAACCACTGATGCCACTTTGGCTCAAGTTGGACTAAAGCCCACCCAACATTCCCCCATCGGAGGATTTTCGATATCACCCGCGAGGCATATTCAAAATCCTCTTTTAAAAAAAAAATTAAAAAATTTTGTATGGCAGCTATCACATCCAGTAGAGAACCATTGATGCCACTTTGGGCTAAGTTGGAGTAAAGCCCATTCAACATTCCCCCATCGGAGGATTTTCGATATCACCCGCGGGACATATTCAAAATCCTCTTTAAAAAAAAAAATTAAAAATAAATAAAGTATTTATTCTTAATGTCTAAATTAATCAAAAGTTATAACTATCGTGCAAGTGGAAGCTTATTTGGTTCAATTTTTAAAAATTTGCTGATTATAAAAAAAGACCATGTAGAAACTCAGATGATGAAGAAGGTAAGGTATAAGTGCCATAAATATTATTGAAAGAATGTTTCTTCAGGAAAAAAAGAGAGTCGCGGGACGATGATGAGGAAGTGACCTCTTGCTTCTTGCAATCAATTGACTGATTTGGGTGAAAATAATGCAATCATATTTGCAATTAACAAATTACCGGCACAAAAGCTAATAAATTTAATGAATGCAAAAGACAATTAATAAATTAAATTAATAATAGTTAATTTTAATTCAAAAATTATTTATAAATCGATTAAATAAGAGAAATGAAGTCATGAAGTGACTTAGGACGACATATGCATGGTATGATAGGTAATTGTCGTCAGATTTTTTCACACCAAAGAGCAATCCGTACCGTCCGTAATAAATTGAAGTTTACACTTTTCTTTTTTATATAAGAAATAAGATTAGGTACCTTAATATTGTTATAAACTCAAATTATAAATTATTTATTTTTACTTCTATTTTATTTTGGTTTGTTTATTTTATATTAGAAGAATTAGAACAATGTTTTATCCAAAATTTCTGATTTAAAAGAATCTTCCTTCGTTTTACAATTAAAGTTCCCATAGAGTTTTTGTTCACTGATCCCAACCAAAGTTCTGAACAATCATCATCATCAGTTTGTTAAATTAAAAACAAAAAACTCTATGGGAACTTTAAGTGTATTTCCTTACCTGGCTACTTTTTTCCCACGTCCACCAGCACCAAACAATCGATCATTGTTGAATCCAAATATTATTTTTATTTTTATCGAATTAAATTAAATTTTTTTTTTTTTTTTACAAATTTAAAAATAAACACAAAACTGACGTTTGGAAAATTCTAATTAGACCACGATAGCAAAATCTAAAATGCCGGGAACAAATAGCCTACAAAACTTTGCTACAAAGAAACATCGAGTCCAGTAAGATGTACAATATTTGGAATCACATATTAATATTTAGAAGGTTCAAAGAAAATCCAGGTCCAACTTCGACATATTACTGGCTGTGATAGCTGCCATACAAAATTTTTTAATTTTTGAAGTTAATACTTCTTTAGCGGCGTTGTATGATATAATTGAGTTATTCTGTAAAGGGTAAAAATTTATTTTCGAAGACTCATTCGAGTTCGAAACGACATACTTTATTGACGTTTCAATACTCAAAAAAAAAATTCCACTCAATAGTCATTTTTGTCATTTATAAAAACAAAATAATTTGGCGCGAAAAATTTAAATTCAAATTATTTTTTAAAAATCTGTCGTTTACAAATTATTTAAAACTAAAATTTTTTTTGTCATAATAGGTAGCTCTGATGAAATAAAGATTATCTGACTAAAAATTTTGGGTACGGAGCTACGGTTAGGGTCGTCCCGGCTCAAAATTTACAAACATTTTTTTTTTCAAAAAAGGTAGCTTTGGTCAAATAAAGACCAAAAACTTTGGCTAGGGAGCTGCGGTTAGGGACGTCCCGGCTCAAAATGTACAGAAACATTTTTTTTTCCGAAATAGGTAGCTTCGGTGAAATTAATATTACCTGAAAAGAAAATTTTGGGTGGGGACCTACGGTTAGGTCGTCTTGGAGCAAAATATACGAAATTTTTTTTTTAAATAGTAGCTCCATTGAAATTAATATTACCTAAAAAAAAATTTTTGGGTGGAGAGCTACGCTTAGGTCATGCCGGAGCAAAAGATATAAAAAAAAAATTTTTTCAAAATAGGTAGTTCCGGTGAAATTAATTTTAACTGAAAAAAAATTTTTGGGTGGGGAGCTACCGTTAGGTCGTGCCGAAGCAAAATATACGAACATTTTTTTTTTCCAAATAGGTAGCTCCGGTGAAATTAATATTACCTGAAAAAAATTTTTGGGTGGGGAGCTACGGTTAGGTCGTGCCGGAGCAAAATACACGAAATTTTTTTTTTTCAAAATAGGTAGCTCCGGTGAAATTAATATTACCTGAAAAAAAATTTTTGGAAAGGGAGCTACGGTTAGGTCGTGCCGGAGCAAAATATACGAAATTTTTTTTTTTTCAAAATAGGTAGCTCCGGTGAAATTAATATTACCTGAAAAAAAAATTTTGGGTGGGGAGCTACGGTTAGGTCGTGCCGGAGCAAAATATACGAAAAAAAACACACGAAGCAGTCATAGAACTGCCGACAGAAGATAATACTTAAAAGATTTAAACTATGAAATAACAGTGGTACAAATGATTGGCTGCTCACTACAAAATGTAAAAGAGGATTTTGAATATGCCTCACGGGTGATATCGAAAATCCTCCGATGGGGGAATGTTGGGTGGGCTTTACTCCAACTTAGCCCAAAGTGGCATCAATGGTTCTCTACTGGATGTGATAGCTGCCATACAAAATTTTTTAATTTTTTTTTTAAAAGAGGATTTTGAATATGCCTCGCGGGTGATATCGAAAATCCTCCGATGGGGGAATGTTGAATGGACTTTACTCCAACTTAGCCCAAAGTGGCATCAATGGTTCTCTACTGGATGTGATAGCTGCCATACAAAACATTTTAATTTTTTTTTTAAAAGAGGATTTTGAATATGCCTCGCGGGTGATATCGAAAATCCTCCGATGGGGGAATGTTGGGTGGGCTTTAGTCCAACTTGAGCCAAAGTGGCATCAGTGGTTCTCTACTGGATGTGATAGCTGCCATACAAAATTTTTTAATTTTTTTTTTAAAAGAGGATTTTAAATATGCCTCACGGGTGATATCGAAAATCCTCCGATGGGGGAATGTTGGGTGGGCTTTACTCCAACTTAGCCCAAAGTGGCATCAATGGTTCTCTACTGGATGTGATAGCTGCCATACAAAATTTTTTAATTTTTTTTTTAAAAGAGGATTTTAAATATGCCTCACGGGTGATATCAAAAATCCTCCGATGGGGGAATGTTGGGTGGGCTTTACTCCAACTTAGCCAAAGTGGCATCAATGGTTCTCTACTGGATGTGATAGCTGCCATACAAAATTTTTTAATTTTTTTTTTAAAAGAGGATTTTGAATATGCCTCACGGGTGATATCGAAAATCCTCCGATGGGGGGATGTTGGGTGGGCTTTACTCCAACTTAGCCCAAAGTGGCATCAATGGTTCTCTACTGGATGTGATAGCTGCCGTACAAAATTTTTTAATTTTTTTTTTAAAAGAGGATTTTAAATATGCCTCACGGGTGATATCGAAAATCCTCCGATGGGGGAATGTTGGGTGGGCTTTACTCCAACTCAGCTCAAAGTGGCATCAATGGTTCTCTACTGGATGTGATAGCTGCCATACAAAATTTTTTAATTTTTTTTTTAAAAGAGGATTTTGAATATGCCCCGCGGGTGATATCGAAAATCCTCCGATGGGGGAATGTTGGGTGGGCTTTACTCCAACTTAGCCCAAAGTGGCATCAATGGTTCTCTACTGGATGTGATAGCTGCCATACAAAATGTTTAAATTTTTTTTTTTTTAAAGAGGTTTTTGAATATGCCTCGCGGGTGATATCGAAAATCCTCCGATGGGGGAATGTTGGGTGGGCGTTACTCCAACTTAGCCCAAAGTGGCATCAATAGTTCTCTACTGGATGTGATAGCTGCCATACAAAATTTTTTAATTTTTTTTTTAAAAGAGGATTTTGAATATGCCTCACGGGTGATATCGAAAATCCTCCGATGGGGGGATGTTGGGTGGGCTTTACTCCAACTTAGCCCAAAGTGGCATCAATGGTTCTCTACTGGATGTGATAGCTGCCATACAAAATTTTTTAATTTTTTTTTTAAAAGAGGATTTTAAATATGCCTCACGGGTGATATCGAAAATCCTCCGATGGGGGAATGTTAGGTGGGCTTTACTCCAACTCAGCCCAAAGTGGCATCAATGGTTCTCTACTGGATGTGATAGCTGCCATACAAAATTTTTTAATTTTTTTTTTAAAAGAGGATTTTGAATATGCCCCGCGGATGATATCGAAAATCCTCCGATGGGGGAATGTTGGGTGGGCTTTACTCCAACTTAGCCCAAAGTGGAATCAATGGTTCTCTACTGGATGTGATAGCTGCCATACAAAATTTTTTAATTTTTTTTTGAAAACAGGATTTTGAATATGCCTCTAGGGTGATATCGAAAATCCTCCGATGGGGGAATGTTGAATGGGCTTTACTCCAACTTAGCCCAAAGTGGCATCAATGGTTCTCTACTGGATGTGATAGCTGCCATACAAAATTTTTTAATTTTTTTTTTAAAAGAGGATTTTGAATATGCCTCGCGGGTGATATCGAAAATCCTCCGATGGGGGAATGTTGGGTGGGCTTTACTCCAACTTAGCCCAAAGTGGCATCAATGGTTCTCTACTGGATGTGATAGCTGCCATACAAAAATTAAAATTTTAAAAAAAATTTCGTTTGCGCAACTTTTATGGCTGGCAATTTAGGGCTAACTTCGCACACTGCCATACGAAAATTAAAATAAAAAAAAAATTTCGTTTGCGCATTTTTTATGGCTGGCAATTTATGGCTAACTTCACCCACATAGAAAAAAGAAGGATATTATTTCTCTCCTAAATATATTTCTTTTTGAAAGTTTCTTTTAATGAGGGATTTATAAATTATTTAGGGAAATTTTTCTTTAGAAGAAGAGAAAAATAAAAAAAAAAGAGGAGGAAAATAAAAACTGAAAAAATCAGATGATGATATTTTTCTGATTGAAATAAAAATACTTTTCTGTATATTATTTTTCCTTCGGTAAAGAATAGAATTCCGATAGAAAACATACTCTGGTTTTTACTCACATACGATAAATAGTGTCGTTTTAAAAATGACATTATTCATACGATCAAAAAACGACTTTATTCATGTAGAAATAATGTCGTTTAGAAGCGACATTATTTATACGAAAAAAAACGACTTTATTCATATGATAAATAATGTCGTTTTAAAAGCGACATTATTTATTCATATGATAAATAATGTCGTTTTAAAAGCGACATTATTTATACAAAAAAAACGACTTTATTCATATATGAATTATGACGTGCCTGAAAGCGACATAATTCATTTGTATGGTAGGAATAATGTCGTTTTTTTGTATAAATTATGTCCGTATAAATTATTTCGGGACCCCAGCAGAAATATCTTGGTCAAGAAGTATAGTTTCTTAAAACAAACTGCACCTGTAACAATCAATGCCATCACTAAATATCCCAAGCTTATGACAGATATTATTACATATCAACAAAAATGGTTCCAGTATGCAAAGGACAGACAACGAAAAAAATTTAAATCCTCCACAGAAAAATTTTAAGTTCAACTGAAATTATTTAATTTTAAGGAAGCCGAATTTTTAAAATCTATAATTTTTTCATATAATTTTAAAAATTTAATGTAACTAACTGATGTACGATACAAACTTCCCCCTAAGAAAAGCGGTTCGAATGCGTATCGGAGACGAAGTTCATAGCTCATAATAGACTGCGTAAGCGTACCGATTTGGCGAAAAAATTTCCGAGAAAAACTTTTCAGGTTTAAAGAACTTAAGAATTGGAACTTAAGTGACATACAATGAATGAAAGACACAAACTGAATGTATTGAATTTTTATAATTATATTTTTTTACTTTTTATTCTGTTCCTGTTAGATAATATTTCTTAATAAATTTTATATTTTAAATAAATATTTCTAAATTAGACTATAATGAATATTAAATTATTAAATAATATATAATATTAACCAAAAATTATTATTAACTAATTTTTTGATTTTAAATATTCGAGATTATGAATAGAAATAAATACAATTATTAAGAAATCATATACTCCTATTAAATATTAATTTAAAAAAAAAATTAATAGTATTCTATGGTATAAATATTTCTATGGTATATTAAAAATTCAATAAAAAAAATACTTTAAATTTAAAATGAATAAAAGTTTAAAAGGTAAAAACCACACCCGAATTAAAAGTTTTATTTTTATTATATTTTTGTTTAAAAAAAGATACATTTTCTTACATAAAAATTTTTCATAATATTGTGAAAATAATAAATAAAAAAACACTTATAAAAATGAAATCAGTTCACAAAATCTTTTGGTTATTTAAGAATAGCTTTTACAAAAATAAATAAATAAATTTGTAATAACGATCAAGTCATGAAGTTAATTGTATGAATTTTAATTTTTAGAATAAAATAATACATAATATAGTAATTACACTACACATAAGCTAGAATGTTATTGATCGTAGAGCAAAGAATATTTTGTTCAAATTTATTGAATATATATAGTCTCTTCTGTTAAGATTAAATAAATTGCAAAAATTTATATAAAATTGGATCACATTAAGATTATTTATTAATAGTTTATTTATTTAAAAATAAATCAGTTTGCAATAGAATAAATAAACATCAAAACTTTGTACTGATTACCGCAGTCCTTAATTTGATTCACTTATTACACTTAACTTTATTATGCTATAATAACAATAATTACGTTTTTAACTTTCAAAAAGATACTAAAAAGCCCTGTTTTGAATAAAATGAGAATAATAGTTTATATTTCTATATAAGTATTAAACACTGCAATAATGCAGTATAAATTTCCAGGAAAAAATACTATAACAATATATTTTGATCTATCATGTTAGTTTATTATTTTTTTAAATTCAATTCATATTTATTTTTTTAAAAATATTTTAAGGTGAAAGAATAAAATAATTACTAAAAAATTGTAAGGTAAAAATTAAAAATTGCTACAGCGATATACATATTTAAATAATATTTTTTGAAACTTGAAGACGGGGGTTGGACATTTTTCGAAGGACATTTGTCCGCGATTTGTATTTGTATCGCGGACATCAAAATGACATTTGTCCGCGATTCGAAATGACTTTTGTCCACCGATAAAAAATAATCGCGGACAAATGACATTTTGCGAAATGACATTTGTCCGCTAAAAATCTAAAAAAATAATCGCGGAGAAATGACATTTTGTAAAATGACATTTATCCGCTAAAAATTTAAAAAATCAATCGCGGACAAGTGACATTTGGCAAAATGACATTTGTCCGCGAAGTTTTCCATACAAATTTCATCGCGGACAAATGTCCCGCGAACGCCCTTGAAGACATTGTGTTGTAACAACTTGTATTGTATTGAAAAAAAATCAATGTATATTAAAAAAAATTGATTAGGGAGCACAATTATTTTTTAAAATTAATTAATGTGACATTTTTGATTCCTTATTATTTTTTTATTACCTTATTATTTTAGTTAATAATTTTATACTCGTACTGTTGTATTATATAAATACTAGCTGACCTGGCGTGCTCCGCTAAGTTTTTCCATGTTGTATCATGGCGGCATTGAATTTGAATTTATCATAAATCAAATAATAAAACTAAATAACATACATCTAAAAATAATTGATCAATACAATAATTATTTCGTTCATTCAAAATAAATTTTTTGGAACACTTGATTAGATTATTAATATTACTGTATATTATCAATTTATACTTGCTAAACTTTGGATGATGCGAGTAACCTTTTGAAATTCTTCTGTACAACTTAGACCACGCATTATCAGGTAAAATAATGAGGGGGTTGGATATTTGTCCGCGGGACATTTGTCCGCGATTCGAAATGTCTTTTGTCAGCCGCGGACAAATGACATTTTCGAAAATGTTATTTCTCCGACATAAAAATTAATCGCGGACAAATGACATTTTGTTAAATGACGTTTGTCCGCTAAAAATTTAAAAAATCAATCGCGGACAAATGACATTTTGCAAAATGACATTTGTCCGCTAAAAATTTAAAATAGCAATCGCGGACAAATGACATTTTGCAAAATGACATTTGTCCGCTAAAAATTTGAGGCTAAAGTGCAGATGACGTGAACCAATCAGAATCGGCACAACAAGATATAGGTGGAGGGCGGCGGGTGGGCGGGTGGACTGGTGGTTGGTCAGCCGCAAATCCCACTGACCAACCACCAGTCCTTTTAAATAATCTGTTACTGATATACCCAATATACCACGAGTCAGTTATTTGTCCAGTTCATCGGAAATAAAAAATATCATTTGTAAACTAACTTAGTACACTAATGATATGAACACGTCAGCCACAAGGATATATGTTTAGTACGACATGGATCGTATATAGGTGACAAATAACTGACATTGCCCATACATTAAGTGTCTTCGAGCTGGTTATTTGTAACCGTAAATTACGACTGAACGTTAGGTATACGACAAGCACTAAGGTAAAGAATATAGCTGACGTAGCCGTTAGTTATGAAATTAACATATAAGTCAGAATTAAAAAACCCTCAAATGTACCATCAGGTGTTTTTTTTTTTTCTTTTTTTTTGGTTTTTTTATATTTTTGTTTTTTTTGGATTTTTTGATTTTTTTTGGTTTTTTTTTTATTTATTTTTTATTTTTTTTCGTTTCTTTGTTTTTTTTTGTTTTTTTTTTTGGTTTTTTTTTATTTTTTTTAGTTTCTTTGTTTTTTTTTGATTTTTTGGCTTTTTTTTTTTTTTGTTTTTTTAATTTTTTAGGTTTGTTTTTTGTTTTTTTTTCGCTTTTTTTTGTTTTTTTTTTTTCACTTCTTTTGTTTTTATATTTTTTTATTCATTTGTTTCCGGTCATCCATCTAAGTACTATCACTACGAGACGTTGCTTAACCGCTGTGTTCAATGTGATGTAGAGTCGTCCTCTGAGCTATGTCAGTAATATACAACAATGTATTAAATAGAAAATATAAATTCGGTATCTTTTAAACTTTATACATGTTTTAATAATTTACACAAATAACTGACACTGTTGTCAGCTTTACGTAAGGGGCTGTTCAAAAATTACGTAACGAGCTAGGGGGAGGGGGGGGGGGTTTGAAAATTTGTTACGGATTGTTACGGGGGGGCGGGGAGGGGTGTTTATAAAAATGTTATGTAACCAAATTTCCTCCTTTTTATAAAAAAAATTACACTAAATGTAATATTAATGCACGCTAAAAAAAACTTAAGTTATAATGAATTTTGTTTTGTTTATTCGAATAAAAAAATTGTTCAAAAAGTAATTTAAAAAGTGTTTAACTTTTGTTACGTTATTCTTCTGGGGGGGGGGGGGGTCTTCGGAATTTGTTACGATCTGTTACTATGGTGGGGGGGGGGGGGTTAAAAAACGGCAAAAAAAGCGTTACGTAATATGTGAACAGTCCCTAAACTGGCGCTTATGTACGCCTAGCAATTTCCTTTGATTTACGAACATATAATAAGCAATCTATAGTAGTTATTTGTACACAAATAACTGACGCTGTTGTCAGCTTTACGTAAACTGACATTTATGACAAACCAGTAACCGTTTGAAGAGAAAGATTACCGTAATTAGTCGCTTACATTCAAGAATTGGACAGGCTGCAAGGTCAAATATTTGTTTCGACTTAGAACATAGTTCAATATCCGACACAAAAGCCGGTAATTTAAATTGGTCTTTTAAGCTGATCTTAAAACTGGCTGCCGGAACAAACTCCTGTTTATTGGTGTTCAAGTTAGTTTTAAAACTACCAAACCAGTCGGAGACATATCTTAAGCGGGTGTGCCAAAAATATGTTAACTATGAGTGAACTTGTAGGCCGGTTCAGTAATCGACGCCCATGCCGGTTCAAATACTTGACATTTCTTTACGAACTGGCGCGATGGTATATTGGGATAGAAAATAATAAATTCAATATAGTTATACATTAGTCCAAAATAAATTGCTAAGCGTGTCTAATATTTCGTTGAACAGAAAAAAAATTATTATATTTAACTTTTAATAAAATATCTAACAATATTATTTAATTTGTATTTTAAAAAATAAATATTATAAGTAATTTTGGTTTTCTATATAACTACATAGAAAGAGTCATGAAGATGAAGGCCGTTTTGTCAACATTTGCACTATAATAGTAATTAATCAGATTTCGTGCGCGGTTAAAATATGATCTTAAAAAAGTAGAACAAAACAACGGCAGCAATAGAAATGATAAAAAAAACGGAAAAATCAAAGCACAAAAATTATATTTAAAGTTCTTTGAATGTAATTTAATCACGGTGTAACCGTTATTATTTTTTATTAGAAGTAAAGTATACATTTTTTCAATAAAGATATACAATTTATTTTTTTATATTATTTGATTGTTTTTTGATTTTATCCTTTCTTGGAATAAAATAATTTGTATCAAATTATTTGTAAATGCGCAGTTATAATGGGAGTCAAACAAATTAAAATTAGAATTTAGTAAATGTTCAAAAAATAATTCATTATAGATCTATAGTTACACCCTATGAAAAAGTTAAGTATAACTACGAAATTAATATTAATTAATCATTTCTTGTTATTATTAACTAATTTTTAAATTCTCCATTAACGGAAAAAAAAATGTTTAAACTATCAAAAGTCAGAAACTGAACTATTTCTATTAAACAATTTAAATTATTATAAAGTATTAAGTATTAACTTATGTTGCCAGCAGTAATACTTTTGAAAGAATAGTCTTCATCAGTTTACTGTCTTGAAAAAAATTTGTAGATTTTCTATTTGGACAATTAATTTTAAATTATGGTTGTTAAATTATCTGTTTTAGACAATAACTGTTAGAATTACATTCATATCAGATTCTTTGCATGAATTCCAAATTTTGGCACATATTGTATAAATCTTCTAAATGTTCTAATAGTAGAAATATTTAGAAAAATTTTTACTAATATTTAGCCGCCATAAATAATTTTTTTTTTTGAAAATTTCTTAATAAAACATAAAACTTTTATTAAAAATTAAACTTTAAAACTTTAAAAAAAAAAAAATTTAAATTTATTATCATTTCATATAAAAAGAAACAAATTTTTTTTTCTTATTTTCAATTTCAGTGGTGGAAAAAAAAAAAAAACTTAAAAAACCAAAGCGCTCAAAAGATTTTATTTTTATTTATTCAAAAAAATGAATTGAAACTAATTTATTAGAAAAAATTATTAGAAATTATTAGAAAAAAAAATTTTAAAAGGAATTTATAATGGAAATATCAACCATGCTAGATGCAGCCATTTCTTTTGCAAAGGACAATGTAATCTCGGTCCAAGGAATAAAAAATTATATAGCGCAAACCTACAATGTAGACGTCCGTAGTCCCTGCTACAGACAGAAAATAGGACGGTATATCAAATACCAACTGGGAAAACGCAATTTCGTCCAAAAAAGTGGTGTGGGGCTACGGGGGTCTATTGGCTTTGCGGAACATTATGGAACCACAGCCTGAACCGATGGATTTCGAAGCCGAGTATTTCAGGTTACTAAGAATAGTGAAAGATCTGGTTAAATTTTTCGAAGAGCGGCATGGGCCAATTTAGAAAGAAAAAAATTTTTTAATTTGTCTATTTTATTTTAAATGTATTTATTTTGTGAATTATTAATTTTATTTTTGTATTTTTGTATAGATTTCACTTTCTACTTCAAACACATAGTTTCGATAGTCTCTCTTTTAAAACTCAATTATATATTTTATCTGCTAGTTCAATATATATAAAAAAAAATTAAAAAAAAAAAAAATTGTTTCGTCGTCTCGTCAGCTTTCCACTCAAATGACGTATGGAATAAATTGGATATCTTTCCTTATTATAACTAGATTTCTTTTTACATCTCTTGTAAGACCATTGTTAGAATATGCCTCTCAAGTATGGTCAACCTTTTTTTCTGTCGACATCAATAGAGTCAAATCCGTCCAAAAAAAATTTCTTAGATTTGCGTTAAAGCATCTTCCTTGGGAGGATAACTTAATCCTTCCACCGTATAGAGAGCGCTTAAATCCCATTAAGCTTGAATCTCTTCAAGACAGACGTGAATTTGCTGATGTTGTTTTCATTCATCAAGTTATTATTGGTGAAATTATTTCTCCTTTTATTCTGGAGAAGATCAACTTTCGAGTTAATACCAGAAATATGGATGCAATGATTCCATTTCACGAATGCTTGCTTTTGCTAATAAAAATCATCATGTTTTTGACCTTAATATCTCTAAGGCATCCCTTAAAGCTGGTTTAAAGACTTATTCTTTTTGCGCTAATAACATTGGAAGACTTTAATTAATATTTCTTCTTATTTATATTTTTAATTTTTTTTAAATTAACTCTTTCTTCTAATATTAACTTTCTTCCTTTAAAATTTTTTACTAGGGAAACTATTCTTTGTGTTGTGTGTTATGTCACTAGTGATTTCGTTATTTATCAGAAACGAGACTTGTTCTTAGTGTTTAGTGTTTTTTGAAGTGAAACTTCTTTAGAGGCATTGTGATTGAGAGTGAAAAAAATGTAAGTGTCAAAAATGTAACGCTGAATGTCAAAAATGCCTCGATTATTGTCAAAAAAAAAAGGCAAAAAAAAAAGAAAAAATTTATGTGTCAGCTGATGATAAAACCGACAGCCGCTAGCAACTTAATGAATCTTATAAGCGAAATAACCTACTCTATATTGGCTCAGAATTAAAGTCGAAAATACTATTTTTTTTTCGTTTGAACCTTAGGACTAGAACTATGGAAAAACACTTTCTAATTAGCTATGAAAAAAAAAATAATAATAATAAAAAAAAAAATTGGATAGAAAGGGTGGAAGTACGTCGCAATATTTTATTAAATTTTATTCATACAAGTAAGACTAGTTAGCCGATAAAACTGTGACTCATAAAATCTTAGCGAAGAATAATTTAAATTTTGTTTTTGTAAGAAATTAAAAAACTTTGAAAATAAAACACACATAACGAACAAAAATCTAACATTATTCGTTTTTGAAATGAGACAGACATCTTCAAATAACGATGTCTTGAATCATTTTTATGAAGTTCAATATTTTTTAATTTTAGCTTCATTAAATAATTTTAAATTCGTATAAATTTTAATAAGGGCTTTGATAACTAATAATTTATAATTCTCGGAATCATTTAAAATTCGTGGAAGATTTAAAAAGTTAATAAAATTCTGTCAAAATCTAAATTATTTAAAATAAAATTTGAAATTTAAAAAAAAATATTTTTTTGAAATAACTCATTTTTTGAGCGTAATACCTTGTTCGCACTTCAACATTTATCCGGATAAATAAGTGGAAATTTCCACTTTCTGAAACTACCGTTCGCACTTTAGAAGTGGAAAAAATTTGACGGTTCTAGAAAAAATATAAATAAATTTATTTTTTTTGTTATGAATTTTCAAAAATCTGAAGTTCATAAATAATTTTAGAATTAAATTTCACTTTTTTTGATATTTTGACACAAAATAAACGGTGCCAACCGTACCAAATATATCAAAAAGTAGCTAAAAGGAACTAGCTAAGTGGAAAAATAACTGGAAATTAAAATATCCGGAAAAAGTTTTTGTGTGATAATATCCACAAAGTTTCCGGAAAACTCGAAATATCCGGAAAAATATTGAAGTGCGAACAAGGTTTAAGGTAGCTAAAATTTGTTCTATTTGCTTAGCTAATTTAACAAAATCTTTCCTTGGATTTCTCAGATGAAATTTGGTTTTATTGGCAATAAATAATGACTCATATTTTTCTTCAAGTTCAATAAGGTTCTTACATGTATCACATTTTAAATTTTGTATTAATTTATTTTCACTCTAACCAGTCATGTATTTGATAGCATCAAAATATGAGTTATCAATATAGATATTTTTCACTCCTGGTTCCAAGAAATACTCATCAGTTATATTTTTATTTACTACTACATTTAATGATTTGTGCCTATATGGCACTGTTAAAATTTTTGGTGGATTTAATTCTTTAGAAATTGCTGAAATTGAAGCTTCGACTTCGAACAAGCAATTTTTTGAACGCATTTTCAAATTGACTTGCAGTTGGATTATCGTTGCTTCCTCCCCGCTGCCTAATTTTTGAAAAATAAGTCTGTCTCTAGATAGTCCTGCGAAAAATTATGTGTAAGGATGTACTTTAACTCCTTTTTTTCTTCTACATAAAATTTAAAAATTTCAACAAAATTTGGCATTGCAATAATAAATGCCTTAAATCCAGTTTGATTTCGCGAAACAATTAATTTTTGACTTAGAAAATTTAGATTTCCATGATTTATTTACCGTTATGTTCAAATAGCATTTAAAAATAACGAGAGCCATATTTTCTGTGGTTGGCACGGCGCGAAGAACGGCTCGAATAACGGCGCGATGAGCGAGTCATTAATTGTAAGCAATTAAATAATATAGTCGGCTGTATATTTTAATAAATTGAAGCTTACATATACCCTTTCTAGACAAATAAAAAATTTTTTTTTTAGTTTTTTTTTTTTCATTCACAACAACAATTTCAATACATTTTTCCTAGAAGTGTTTTTCCATATATATATATAATTCTAGTTCCTATGGTTTGAACGGAAAATAAAATTTATTTTAAATTATTGAATAACAAATATTTCATTTATTAATTATTAGTGCTAATTTTCAAAAAGTTTTTGGAATACAAATATGTATTCTGAACAAAAATGTTCCAATGCACCTATTTTGTAGATAATTTATTTTTGATATTAATTTTTCTTAATGTAATTTTTTTAGTTTGTTAGTGTAATTTATTTTTGACATTAAGTTACACTAATAAAATGCAGGAGGAATATGTTTATTACAATTACTTTTCGGAAGAAATACTAATGTCAAATTTTGCAGGCATATTTGAAAATGCTCTTTTAACTAAAACAGATTTTTTTTTTAAGTAATTTGTAATTGAGTTGTTCGTATAAATTATTTTTGCCATTAAATTCCATTAATGCAATGCATGTAGAATATTTTTATTCTAATTCCTTTTCAGAAGAAGTACTAATATGCCTGAAATTTATCAGGCGTATTTTAAAAAGTTATTTTAGGTTAAACTATTCGGGCAACAAAAAGAAAACATGATTTAAGCCACGCTGCTGTTTTTTCATACATTATTGTCGCTAATAATATAGTTGTAACCGGAATTTTGTTTACGGCTTAAAATATAGTGAAATCATCTGGCAACCAGTGTTGCCATGCAGCTATAAATATAGGCATTTTGAAATAATTTAAAAGCCATTATGTCACTAAAATTTTTGAGCTTAAAAAGTATTTTAGAATTTTTAAATGTTTTTATCCTAAGTAGTCGCTGGTTTTTAATTTC
This sequence comes from Hybos culiciformis, assembly GCA_964007475.1. Taxonomy (NCBI): domain Eukaryota; kingdom Metazoa; phylum Arthropoda; class Insecta; order Diptera; family Hybotidae; genus Hybos; species Hybos culiciformis. The sequence goes on from CAXFZM010000356.1 coordinate 65,324, forward strand.
TTTTTTTAATTTTTTTTTAAGCCGCCAAATTCCCCCAAAACAAGTAATTTTAAGTCGACTGGCCGCAGCAGTCGAAGGACAAAAATCAACTATGCACTTGGCCATTTTAAATATTTATTTAGCCGGCCCAGAAAATACTACTTGCCATGAAGTTTCACTTCTTCCGTGTGTCCCGAGACTCACATATTTTTTTTTATATGTTTTTTTTTCTGATGCTTGATTTAAGCATCGTTTGGTGGTTATACTAATTTTCCATTGCATGCTTCTTACTGAGCTCTCTCCTCTCATATTAGCATGTATGTGAGAGTGATGGTAAAGTTTTCATGGCAATTTATTGCCTTGAAGTGCAGTGGTGTTAAGATACACCCCCAACTCAACTACACACGTAAAAAAAAAAAAAAGATAACATAAATTCTTCATAAATTTATCATAACAAATGCAGTCATTTCGAATCAAATAATTTCAACAAATAAGCAAATTTTTAATTTAATTTATTTTTCTTGCTTTAATACTTCCAAATTCGTTGATTATGTCATCAAAATTACTTTCTTCAAACACATCATATTTTATTGACAATAAAGCTAATCCACTTAAGCGATCTTGTTTAATTGTCATAATTGTCATAATTGGCATCTCACCGGAATCCAATTCTGAATACTCCAAACACCGATCTTTCACTGTTTTTTTTTAATTCCAAAATGGATGTAGACACTAATTTTTCTCCCGACAAAAATTCAAATAATGAAGATATGTGATTCATATTATCAAACCTATCTGTGAGCTGGTTTGTTATAAGATCCAATACATTAAAATATAAATATTTATCTTCATTTGTAATTGATTGAGATTCATCATCAGCTTTTTCACCAGGTTGTTTTTTTATTGTTTTCTTTCTCTGATTTGATGGAGATGAACACATTCCAATTTCTTTACAAATTTTTATAGCTTCATCTCTGATTTTGTTGGAACCATAATCTGCGTCACATCTCATATGCTTAAAATCTTTTAAAAGACCTAACATTTTTGATGATCTTGATATATTCTCTGTTCTTTTTTGCAATGCTATATTAATATTATTTATTTTGCTCAATATATTATTCGACATTATTAGCATAAAAATAAAATTAAATCTATATATATAACTTTTTAACGTACGTGCTGGTGTAACTCCATCTCCAGATATTTCATAAAGCACATCCGATACATCTTTTATTTGTTTATAAAGAGCATTTACATCATTTGCTTTCAAACTCCAACGTGTATCACTATGGGCCTTCAGAGAAATGTTTAAAACGGATAAAATTTTTTCCCAACGTATAATTTCTGCACCAAAAACGTATAATTTCTGCACCAAAAAATGAAATTACTTCTACATTGTTGCTTGCTGCATGAACTCCAACTAAATTTAAAGAGTGGCTAGCACAAGGAATATATTTTGCAAGTGAATTTTTTCTCAGTAAATGAGCTTGTACACCCTTGAATTTACCCGCCATGTTTGGTCCATTATCATAACCTTGGCACCTAATATCATTAAAATTTAACCCGTCAATAGTTAATTTGTGCAATATTTCATTTGCAATTCCTTCTCCAGTCTTATTATTTGAATAAATAAAATCAATAAACCTCTCTTCAACAGTTACATTATCACTAGAAATTATAACATATTTTATAATTAGACACAACTGTTCGTTGTGTGGTAAATCAGGAGTTGCATCTACAATTATGCTGTAATATTTTGCCTCTTTTATTTTCTTTAATATTTTACTTCTGACTTTTGAGGACAATAGTTGAATAAGTTCATTTTGTATACTTTGACTTAGATAATCGATTTGGTTTTTTGTTCTATTTTCTAAAAATTGTTTTAAAATTACATAAAAATTACTTACTAGATCAATCAAACTCAGAAAAATGCCACATTTTAAACTTCCGTCAATATTGTTTTCATTTGTACCTCTTAACGCCAAATTGTTTTTAAGCACAAAAAGAACACATTTCAAGATTATGTTTAAGATATGACGCCATTTTTCAATTTGATTTTTTATTTGTAACTGAAAGTTGTCGTTAGGGTTGCCAAATGGTCGCTTTAAAATAGAACATGGTCTCTTTTTTAGCTTCACTCATTTTTTTTCTTTTTTTGTTTTTCAAATGGTCTCTTTTGGTCTCTTTTTTAGACTTTCATTATTCAAGCTATTTTAAATGTTTTCGACGAATTGTCAGATTTGAAATTTTTTTTATCAGAAACTAATGAAAACTTTGAAAAAGCTACCATCTAGCTTAAAATCGCTTCAATTCTTCAAACAATATTGTAGTTCTGTATTTATAAAATGGCTCAATTTTTTTGTGATCCCTGGGCAAAACGCAAACGTTGAGCGAGTATTTTCTATGATAGAAGCGAGTATTTTCTATGATAGGACCTAAGAGAGAAATAGACTTACTCCTGAAACTGTAAAAGTAATAATGGAAGTAGTATATAACTTGAAGAGGTAAGCGGCTGATTCATCGCCTAGCAATTCATCGCGACTCAATTCATCGCCAGCAATTCATCGCCAGCAATTCATCGTCAAGCAATTCATCGTCAAAAAGTTCACCGCCAAGCAATTCATCGCCAAGCAATTCATCGCCAAGCAATTCATCGCCAGTAATTCATCGCCAGTAATTCATCGCCAGCAATTCATCGCCAGTAATTCATCGCCAGCAATTCATCGCCAGCAATTCATCGCCAGCAATTCATCGCCAGCAATTCATCGCCAGCAATTCATCGCCAGCAATTCATCGCCAATTGGTGATTGGGTAGAGGCGGTGCCGAAACCACTAAATACAGAAGCTTTTTTCTTGGAAATGCTCCGTTTCGGAGATTTGGCCCCTCAAAATTTTCATACATTTTTCTATGGAAATTTTTTTTTCTTTCGAAATATATAAAAAAAAAAAAAATTAGCCCGATGTGGCAGAAACTTGGTGAGGAAGTAGAGGCGGTTCCCAAATCAACAAATTCAAAAGTTTTTTTCTCGGAAATGCCCCGTTTTGCAGATATGGCCACTAAAAATTTTCATACATTTTTCGTCGGCAAAATTTTTTTTTCGCCGAAATATAAAAAAGAAACCAAAAAAGAAACCAAAAAAAAAACATAAAATATGAATCGCCAGCAATTCATCGCCAAGCAATCCATCACCAGCAATTCATCGCCAGTAATTCATCGCCAGTAATTCATCGCCAGCAATTCATCGCCAGTAATTCATCGCCAGTAATTCATCGCCAGTAATTCATCGCCAGTAATTCATCGCCAGCAATTCATCGCCAGCAATTCATCGCCAGCAATTCATCGCCAAGCAATCCATCACTAACAATTCATCGCCGCCAGTGGCGATGAATTGCTTGGCGATGAATTGCTTGGCGATATACTTTTTGACGATGAATTGCTTGACGATGAATTGCTGGCGATGAATTGCTGGCGATGAATTGCTTGGCGATGAATTGCTAGGCGATGAATTAGCCTAGATTCCTTGAAGAATATCTCGTATTAAAAAATGACAAAAAATTCTTAAATACAGTTTCTAGCTCAGGCAAATATGATTTCGTTCAATAATTTTTGTTTAGTAAATTGATTTTTTTAATATGTCTATAGGTTTTATTGGATTTATAATTTAATATATAATTTCTATGAAATTTCGCAATAAATAATCAAAGTTCAAAATTTTTGAAATTTAGCTTTGTACAAGTAAACAAGTTTCCAAGTTACAAGATTATTAAAATCTATTTCTAAATCTTCTTTACGCACTTTTTCATTAATACTTATGTCGTCTGCGTATACAGAAGCTTGAACTTCGTTGGCAATTTGAGTTCCAATATTCTCCGAATTCACGCTAATTTCCTGAAAAGGTATTTTTAATTCCAAATTATTTTCAGTGTTTGTCTCTGACATATAAACTTGATGAACTACTTACTTCATGTTGAATAACGTGTTCAACTACATCCTCCTCAATGTTCCTTTCAGCAGACATCGTTGCAGTTTTTTTTAATAAATTTGTCCAATAACTTTGATTGTTTTTCGTCTTGCAGCTCAAATTTTTCTTTTCGTTTTTTATTTTCCCAACCGGACAGTTTCTTTTTTTGAATCATCTAAATAAAAATAACAAAATATTAAAATATGAAAATAATTTGTATTTTTATACTTACTTTTTAGTAAATAACAATTACCAACTTGTATTTATGAATTATGAACTATTTTTAAGATTTTTAAGTCAAAAAGATTTTCAAAGTTTATTTTAAAAAAATATTCGTTTAATGTTTACCATTACAATTACCTTATTTGAAAATTTACATTTGACAGTGACGTTTTTCAATATAAGCATATCCTGTTTTGTATAGAACGTTTTTCAAAAAATAAACATAGCATGCTTTTAAATACCGGAATCATTTTTTTTTTCACTTTCAAGATTTAGCAAATTAACCAAAAAAATAATTTTGAAGTAATTTACGTAAATATACTAGGCCTTCTCCCTGAAAAAAATTTAAGAATTTGAAATTCATGCATTTCAAATTCCTAATGTATTTTGTTAGTGTAAATTTTTTTGTTGTTGTGAATTTCAAATACACGCCTCAGAGCGTGTGTTTGAAATTCATGAATTTGAAATATCATTACTGTCAAAATAAAAAAAAAAAAGCAAACAAAATAAAAGGCAAAATTGATATTTTTAAAATGTTTTAAAAATTAGAAAAAAAAAGTAAAAAAATGCGCTCCCGAAAACTTTTTTTTGACATTAAATTCCACTAACAAAATACATTAGGAATTTGAAATGCAGAATTTCAAATTCTTAAATTTTTTTCAGGGAGAAGGCCTACTATAATTTTTAAATTTTGTACAAAGCTATAATGAATCATTTTTACTAAGTAAAAACTGTTTAAAATTTGAAAAATGTACAATGAGTGAGCGCCTTTTTAATAAGGCGCCTATGGCCGGGGCCATGTTTGCCATACCCTAGTTAGGCCTCTGTATTCAGCTAAGCCAGGTTGCGAAATTCCAGCGTCAATACGAATAATTTCGGTGTTATATTACATGAATACGAACTAATTTCACTTGAATGTGGGCAAAACTAATTTCATAACTTTCTCATCAGATCGAAAAGGTATGGTAAACTTTGATGGTCCTTAGAAGGATCCACTATAGAAGAAGGGTATAGTGTAAAATTGTTAGTTATCTGCTTGAAATCAAATATTTTTTCTTTAAAAAAGAAAAGAGTTTTCCGTTGGGATACTATATAAAGTCTTAAGTCATTACACGGTTGAAATAAAAAAATACCGTATTTTTTTCTCTAGTGCATTCATATCATTCTTGCCTCACTTCGGGTTGTGCCACGGAAAATTATACGAAAATTCTAGAAATTAAAGTAACTAAAGCTCTTTTCAATCTGGTGTTCACGTTTTCCAACATTTAAACATTTAAAACGTTTTTAAAATAAGCATAGAAATAAAAAGGTTCAAACCTACTTAATTCAATTCTCTTCTTGTTCGTCCCTAATATTAAAAAAATTCTATACAGAAAAAAATATATTGAGGTTGAACAAAAATTATTACAATTTATTTATTATACAAGAATATTAATAATAAATCAACAATATAATTTATATTGTTTGATTAAGACATTTCAAACATTTGTACAATAAATAAGATGAGTGTTGAAACAACGAAAACATATAAAAGATAAGAAATATATAAAGGCGTTATTGTGCGTAGGAGCCCATTATTAAATCAATACTGTTGTTGCATGAGCGTAGACTGAAAAATTTTTTTATGAATAATTTTAGTAAATATTTCATTAAGTACTTTTGCCCAAAATATATTCTAAAGAGCTATTCTATTTGACAATAAAATAATGTACACTTATTTAAATTCTACGCTAATGAGAATATTTCACAACAATAAAATTTTGAATTGAAATAAATATTAATTTTTTTGAATCAGATAACAGAAGACAAACTCAGAACAAGAATCATAAATTAATCATAAAAAGAAAAGTTCAGAATACCTACATTAACAACATTAAAAAAATAAAATGAAGACATGAAACATGTCATGTATAATTTTTTTTGCAATATTATATTTGCGTTTACAAAATTTATGGAAATGAAATTAAATGATTATGGTGGTATTCGGTTATAATTTTTAACAATTTATGAAATAATTCTTTTATTATAAAATATGAAACTTTTGAACTGAACATGCTTCTTAGTTTTTTGTATACAATTGCCAAAAAGGGGAAAATGTTGGTGCCTACCTACTAATACTGCAGTCATAGTGAAAAAACACAGTTTCTACCAAAATCTGAAAAATTTAGTTATTGATGGCATTTGATAGTAAAAATCACAAACTTTTGAATACAAAAAGAAATTGGCCAAAATATTTTTGAAAATCGGACCAAAATTTCAAAAAAGTGTTTTTGATTGTAAAAAATGATTTGAGTATTTTGTTAAAATTATAAAATTAGGCGGCTGTATTTTTATTAATGAAAAAATGCTGTATAACTACTATACGGAAATACTGCTTTTATTTACTATAAAATATACTGAATGAAGAATATTAAAAGAAAATTTAAAACTTTAAATCTATTTTTCTTATGTTCGGTTTTTATGTACTGTTTTTTTTTTGACTATACGACTGCAGAATAGTAAATAGTAGTTTACTAGAAACAAATAGTAAAGTTTGTAAATGTTTTCTAAATGAAGAAGATAAAAGTTTTCGAAATGAATTAGACTAACAGCAGGTTCAAAACTTCAATTATGTGATTGAAGGTACATCTAGGTCAATATATTCTACTGTGCAAAATCAAAAAATTAAGGTTAAATTGTCAACATCAAAAACACGATTTACTGCGATCAAACCATTTCTAATACTATTTTTTTATGAAAATTATTTTTAAGAACTTCCTAAATTACTATTTACAGGTACCTATTTCTTGATCATTTTTTATCTGTTCATACCAGTTTCTATTATTCTTGCGGGATTATTAATTATTATTATTAATATTTTTTTAATTTTATATCATTTGTTTTTATTTTATAATTAATTAAAAATATTAATATTGACAAATTTTAAATTTAATTTTTTATTATCATTTTATTTTTTGATTATTAAAATTTGTTATTTTGTTTTTAAATATACATAGTTGTGTATATAGTTTTACTATTATTTCATTATTTTTATTTAATTTAAATAATTTATTTTATCATTGTTATTTTTTTCTTAAATTTTTTTATTAATTTTCCATTCATAACTAATTAATAATAATCTTTATAATTAATTACTATTTTTTTTATTAGTGAGGTTACTATGTAAAATATTTTCTTAAAATAAATTATGATTAGAATTAAAGCACAGAATTAGAATTTTTTATAAATTAAAATTTTGTTCGAAATCTATAAGTTTTGGGGTATAAAAAACCCTTAATTTAAGTCTAAGACTCAAAGGATAAATGAGGAAGTTGTGAAAACTATTGGTGAACACAATCATTCTCGAAACTTTGATAATAAGCCGGTAATACAAATGATGCTTCACATCCAATGATAAATATTGTCTCAGTGTATTATCAATCGCGGTTATGGCTTTCTTACAGAATTCACATTTAATTAAGCAGATCTTTCCATTCGAAGACTGTGAGAACATCGAATGTTTATTCCTAGTAGACTAGAGTTAGTTAGAAATACGGAGAATATCAATATATACTCTAGAATTCTAGATTTTGGAAAGTGAACAGCAAAGTAAACAGCAAGTAAATACAACAAATAACGATTTAAAAGTTTATCTATTCAACGGTATAGTATATTGTACGATTGTACTTTAAATTTGTGATCAATGTAACCCAAAATGGTGATATGAAATAACGCCCAAGGTATTAACGCCCAAAAGGCGTTATTTCGCTCCGGAGTGGGAAATAAAGCCTAAATTGCGTTTGGGCTTTATTTCTCACAGTGATGGGAAATAACAGCCGAAAATATGAGGAATTAACACCCAAATGAAAGTAAAGAGTGAATTAAGGCCTAAAAAAATGTTTCCATTTAAATAAGTGGCGTTAATACCTTGGGCGTTATGTAAAGGAAAGTAGATTAGCTTTCTTTATTTATATTTAATTATTTATTATGTAGTGGATCTTGGGTTGGACATCTGTGTTGTCCAAGACATCTATGAGATCCCTAGTCTATAATGACCACAAGCATGTCATTATAGAGATCCTATTGTCTAGGCTGTATTCAGCCGGTTTGTCCTATTAGAGCGGGACGCGCTTTCGTTTTGGCTGTATTCAGCCGGTTATCCCATTTAGAGCTTGGAACAGCTTGGTATTTTAAATAGGCTTACCAAGCCTTCTTACCTGTATTATATAGCTCAGGGAAGCCGTTTAATAAAATTGAGATTTCTATTTGAGATCAAATTTCAATCTGGACTTAATTGTAAAAACTTATCATATTTATACAAAATCTTATATACTAAAAATTCTTAAATTCTAATCTTAATTCTATATTATTTTAGGGTTCAACAAGATTTTAATATTTTTATCAATTTAGTTTTATTTAAATTTTCGTAATGATAATATCATTACATCCTTTCCCTTTTAGTAAAAAAATTATATGATTTTTTAGGAAAATAAGAAAATTTTTATATTTTTACATTTTTTTTTTTGAATTTGAATTTGTGGTGTTTGTTACAGACAATAATTAATGTTACGATTGAAACTTTTTTTTTTTTTTGTAATTGAATCTTATTATTTTTATTTTATTTTTATAATTGTTCTTTTAATGTTCCCTTTTTTTTTTTTTTGTTTAATATGTGTATTTATATCTCTGGTATATCAATTAATATAACTATTCCTAGAGTTATCTATTTATGCAGGACAAGTGTCTCATGGACATATAATTCAGTGCTAGTATCTCTAGTCGACTGATTTAGTTTGAATTAATGGGTCCCTTATATTTCATTAATCTCAAAAACTAATTAATGCGGAGAATTTCATCTACTAGAAATCTCGGCCTAAATATTTCGTCAATTGGAAATTTCATCAATTGGGAATTTATAAATTTTTTTTTTTATATAATAAAAGAGTGCCTAATGACTCTTATTGCCAATATCCTAAATTATTCATTCTTATTTTCAATAAATTTCGTAAATAGTTCATTGGTGACAGACTTATCTGTTCCAGTATTAATTATGAATTTTATTGGATAATGATGATTAATTTATACATTTGGATATAAATGTGGGCATTTAAATTTGATTTTGATCAGTGATGTTTGTTTCCTGATCTCAGAGAATTGATGGTGAAAAAAAAAATTTTTTGTATGTAAACTATTCTTAGGGATATGCAATTTCAAATCAATCGTAATATTAAATAAAATAATTTTGTCTAAGTAAAAAATATTTGATGTGTCATATTATTGTGACGTATCATTTAAAATTTCGATAATAGATAAATAATGAGTAAATTTCTTTTTGTATTTAAGAAGAAAGTTTTTTTTTTTTTTTTGATTAATAGTATGTTCGTAATATAATTTTATATTTGTGTTAATTCTAAAAAAATTTTAGGGTGTTCTTAAGTAACATTCTTATAATTTTATATTTTAATTTTTAATATATTAAAGGGCATGTAAAATTTATATAAAAAAAATATATATCTATAAAATGGATAATTCTTAAATACAATTTCATATTAATATTTATTTATAAAATTTTGATTAATATCAAATTATTATTTTTATTATTTTGACTTATTAATTAGTGATTGGTCACCCAATCAAATTTATTATAATTTACCGTAATCTTAATTCTATATTATTTTAGTGTTCAACAAGATTTTAATATTTTTATCAATTTAGTTTTATTTAAATTTTCGTAATGATAATATAATTACAGTTATTTCATGTCACCACCCAAAATATGTACACTACGTAGAAAAAGTCTGCGTATGGTCTCTTTTTTTTTTTTTGAGAAAAATCGGTTCTAATCTCGCGTTTCAGAAATTAATAAGTAATGTCATTTTAAAGACTATTGAATGTAGATAATTTTGCTCTATATAATTTTATACGATAAACGAAAGTGCAAAAAATCGCCTTTGAAAGTCATAAAAACAAGCGGTTCTAATCTATTTCACAGTGGTTCTATATATAAAATATTTTTTGACCAAAATCAAGGCTTTAAATATGTATTTAAGTTTTCAAAAATTAAATAGTTTAATAAAATAAAAAATACTTAACCAATGACACCCACCTCGCCGACTTATCCAATTTGTTTTTTATTTTTAACAAACTATTTAAGTTCAAAAAACTGTTTCATTCAAAAAAATAAAAATTTCCACATTCAAATTTGCAAAATTTAAAAACAAACTATTCAAAAATTTCTGCATAACATTAAAAAACAAAACAGAGAAATTCAGATAAACGTTCAGATAAATGCAAATGACTTCACGATAAAATAATTTTCAACCATTTTTTGTACACAAATAAAATTTTATAATAGTACGAAAAAAGAAAAATGTGGAAGATGTTTTTTTTTTATTTTATTTGAAGATGGTCTAGGTCTAGGTTAAAGAAAAATGCACATCTTCATCTTCAATTTACCACTTTTAATGAACATAATAATAAATTGCTAACTGTTTTTTTTTAACAGAAAAATAACAAGTTTTAATTGAAAAATTAAATTTTCTTTACCTTGAAAAAGTTTTCATTTTGTGTAGAAAAATAAGTAATTAAGTTTTTATACAGTACATAATCTTAAATTCAAGTTATCAACAACTAGGTACACTGTGAAGCAAACTTTCTTATAAAAATAAACATTAAAACAATTTGTATATAATGGGTTCAACAACTCTTTTATAAGTCACCAAAAATAAGAATTAATGTTTTTGTCAAAGCTGCAAACATATTCGATTCAATTAAGGATTATTATGCTTTGAACGGAAACCTTAAGATATATCTGGCGGAATTCTATTAATATATTTCCCAAAATTCTCTGAACATCTACGTTGTAATTGGGATTATAAAATTTCATTAACTGGTCTTCTGCAGTGGGTTTTATGTAAAACGCTTTTGTGGTATAAGGATTATTTAACTTCATCGTTGAATCTCTGCAAGCATATTGAATCTCTACAATAACCAAGATGAAATTTTAAAATTCATGAATCATCAAACAGAACAACGTAATCTTTGACGGAGTCCCGAAACAATTTATACGGACATAATTTACACGAAAAAACGACATCCTACCATACAAATGAGTAATGGCGCTTTTAGGGACGTCACAATTTATATATGAATAAAGTCTTTTTTTCTTGTATAAATTATCGCTTTTAAAGCGAAATTATTTATCGTATGAATAATGTCGTTCTTCTCGAATTGGGTTATTCTCGAATTGAGAATAACCCATATAAATTTATGTATTAAATCAATATAAAAAGGGTGAATTTACAGAAATATCTTTAGTGAAAAGCTAAAACTGACGACAAATAAATCATATTTGAAAAAATATGTCAATTGATATAATATGTTTTAATGACCTTTCTGGACGATCTATAATTTATCTATGCAAAACAAAACATATCTAAACTAGTGGTGCTAATATGTTGACCTTAGTGACAGCAAGCATGTATATAATTATTACATATATAATTATGTACAATATATAATACTTACATCGTATAAATAGGGGCTTCTCATTTCCCTCAATTTTCAAATCCCGGGATCCCGGGACAAAACTTTTCATATTCCCGGGATCCCGGGATCCCGGAATTTTTTTATAAGCCCAAATTAAACAAAAAATTATCTCATAAAATAATGCCATGCTTTCGATCCACTTCAACTTGACATGATGGGGTTACCTAAGTTGATATTTTACATAATAAAAAAGGAAAATACTGCATTATAAAAAATTAGTTAACAACTTGAAATTTGTTTTTATGGGTTGTGTTTTTTCTATACCAAAATTGTATATTTTAATTTTAGCTTTATACTGAAACAGTGAATGAAATTTCGAGTATGTGATATATAAACATCAAAAGTTAGCATAGCACTAATAATGAAGGTCCTCCGTAATTGTATAGAAAATAATCTATATATTGTACTTAGCGCTATACTAACAGTATACGCCGCATTCAGCAATCACTTAATTAATTCTGTCTAGCTTAGATATTAACCTAAGCCTAAAATTTAGTGCAATCACTATTATATTTTTTAATTAAGTGGAAATCCCGGGATTTTTGGTTGAAATCCCGGGATTACGGGATTCAATTTTACAACCGGGATCCCGGGAAAACGCGATCCCGGGATCCCGTTTGAGAAGCCCTAATAAATACATACTTAGTACATTTTACATTAATAGTTATTCATATGCATTGCTATCACTAAGTTCATGTTCAATAAATTAATACACAGCTGCAGGTGTGCAATGTTTTGCTTTTATACATTAAGGTGAAAATATATAGGAAAAATTATAGATTGCCGCTTGAAAATTATGTATATAAATAAACTTTTTCTGTGGAAAGTAAACAAATATATTTATAAAAATAGCAAGGTCATTCTCACTTTAAGATTACAATGAAATTGGCATAAATGAATATGAATGTTATTTCGGGAAGAAACTTTAACTTGTTTGTTATTTTCATCTTACGCTCTCGTAATTTGCCGAACAAAAAAAAAAACGTTTTTCACGCATTAACTTCCGCATAAAAAAATGTAGCAAAGCGTTATAAAATGCATTGTGGTTAAAAGGAAAATAAAATTGTTTGTTGGTAAAGTAAACTGTAATTAGGCGTAATTTTTGGTAGACAGTGGAATTTTCAAGCAACTACCCTTATTAAATTTTTTATTTAACAGCATTAAAATTTGAAGATACATAAAACTGATAAAACCCTAGCTCAGTATTTTGCAAAACATATACTGCAGTAATAGTGAAAAACACAGTAGGTATCTACCAAAATCAAAAAAATTTACGTATTGACAAACTTTGAACCTATTTTTCTCATATTCGGTTTTATTGCAGTATAGCCTTTAAGTTGAGAAATGTTATTTTGTATTATTTAAATGGCAGATTGATGTGTGGAATCTACATAATTAACTTGAATGTGTGTTCGGCGAAAAAATTCGTACTAATATTTCCAATAAAATAATTTCCAATACAAATATTTACCATTTTTTTTGCTAATGACAGACATCAAGTCGAATTTATATTAATTGCCAGGATTCTATATACTCAAATATTTCGATACAGGATATTACTAGTCTCAAATAAGTGTAAAAACACACGTGTATAAAAAAGATGACTTGAGATTTAATCAAATATATAATTGCAGTTAGGCATTAAAAATTTAGTTAATATACACGTTTACAAACTGATTGACAGCTAAATTGTTCAAAAATTAAGTTAGAGTTTAAATTTATAAATTATGTTCGTTTTTACGAAATAAATTAATTATAAACTTACAATGCTTAAATATAATATACCTACATATTATACTTCAACGTCGAACAATTTATTTTTTCCACTTTTTTATTCTAAAATTTAATAATTGGCATTTGAAACAAACTATAAGTTTTATTCATGCACATATAGTGATGTTATGAATGTAATATAATATAAATGTAATACACCACTTACTTGACTTTAAAAAAAAATCAAAATTCAAACAAAGTATGTACACTTTAAAGAAATGAAAATGAAATTATAATTAATAAAAAAAAAGTAAAAGTAAAAATTTATTCAAGTGGAAAATTTTCTTTCAGTATGTTTTAGTATGTTTCAGTCTTTTTCAGTCTGTTGCTATGCTTAACTGACATTTATTATCTCTTTTTTATATTTTAACATTTTGATTTTTTTTGTGTTTTTATTTTAGGAAGAATTTACTGACAAAAAAACATTCAACAACATTAAATTGAGGATGTTTAAAATTAGATTAATAGATATTGAAATTTATTTTTTATCTTTTCCTTTCAAATTTAATGGAAATATTGTTTTGAAAATAAAAAATAGCCTTTTAATGTCATAAACAATGTTCCCTCTAAGCTGCGCGCGTGCGCGCTAGCGCACCCTTTTTTTACTTGCGCGCAGATCATTTATTTTGCGCCCAGCCAAAATTTAACGCAATAATAAAGTTATTTTGTTAAAAAATTTGAAACTTCACAAATAAAATTTTAAATTTTCATTAATCAGTCTTAAATTTTTTGCTGGAAAATCGTTTCTTTTCTACTATAGGTACGAATTTTTTTCTCAATTTTATTCAGGCGACTTCAATCAAATATTTTATATGGAACTAATATCGTCTTAAATGAAATTTATTTAAATGGAAAAACCAAATAAATCGTCGTGAATATTTAAATTTAAAATAAGATATTGTTTTTGTTTTTATTATTTTATACTTAATATTATTATTTTTAACTATAAAGTAACATTTGAATTTTATATTTGTTTTTATAATACAAATTTTGGTATGTTTTCGTACCTGTTTTTGTTTCTATTATTTTTTACTAATAAAAAAATTTAATTTTTGTGACTAATTTTTTTTTAACATTTTGGGCGCAATAAGAATAAATTACAAATAATGCGCGCAAGCAAGTTCATTTTTGCCCAGCTTTTAAAAAAATTAGAGGGAACATTGGTCATAAAGCCATAGTAAGAAAAAAGAATCAAAATAATATTGGGATAAAAACTCAAGCTTTCCTCAACAATAATCTTGAAATTTTTTTCTTTATATGCTTCAAATTTCAAATAAATTATTATAATTGTATACCTACGTATAAAGCACAGTGTTAAGCTTTGGTTTCGACCATTCGAGTATCATGTACAAAATCGGTTTCTTTGATTTCTCAATTATGTAAACGCTTAGAAAGTTAGTGTTCTATGAACGTATTGATTTATGACAATTACCTACAATCTAGAAAGTTTTTGATGTACCACGATTATCGATGGCAATTTATTACCATCGATAATCGTGGTAAATTTACTCTGCATGTGTAACACAAAATATTTACACATTTTGGTGTAACGTAAAATTACTCTAGAAAAGAATAATTTTACATCAAAGTTTACGCGAAATTAACGCAAAATTACTTCCAATAGAGAAAATTTAAACATAAAGTCGTAATATTAAACAAAAAATTACGCCAAAAGGTTGTAATTTAAATTTACACCAAAAAGACGTAAATAATTTTTAAATTTTAATACCGTGGCTGAGTGGTAGCGTTGGCGGATTACAATGCTAAGGATGCAGGTTCGAATCCCGAAGAACAACTTACAACTCTGATGTACTTTTTTAAATCCCAGAGTTTAAATTTACATCTGGAGTGTACACATTAAACTACAGAGTTTAAGTTTACACTGGAGGGTCTATACATTAAACCATAAAATGTAAGTTTACAGCATAGAGTACAACAGTATTAAACCACAGAGTTTAAGTTTACACTAGAGAGTTTTCATTATTAAACCACAGGTGTAAATTTAGACCAAGAGTGTACAATGTTAAGCAACAAAACGTATGCTTACAAAACGGCGTGTATATTTTTAAACCATATAATGTAAATTTATATCAGGGCACATATATTAAGCCACAGGATGTAAGTTAACAACAGGGAGTTCAGATAATTAAATCAAGGAGTGTAAGCTTACACCAAGAAGCTTATATTTTTAAGTCAAAAATTTTAAGTTTAAACCAAGCAGTGCATATTTTTAAGCCAACAAGGGTAAATTTATACAAAAAGAGTAAATTTTTAAACAAAGACGAATAAATTTACCCTTATTTTTAATGTAAAAAATACACAACTTGTACAATTTTACTATTTTTTGTGATTTTTATTTTTTTTACGCCTTTATCAGTTGAATCTTAAATAACGAGGGTAATATTACATCAAAAATTACCATTATAATCAGTGCTGAGCTGTGGAATTATTATCAGAGGGCTCGCATTCAAGATTTCATAGATTCACAAAAAAAAATATTATTTTTTTTTATCTGCTTTTAATTTTTTGAATAGTTTAGTATATATACATATATGTATAAAATATTAAAATATTACATTAAAATTTAGGCGATCGTTTAAATTTAAAAATATAAAATGCGGGACTTTTCATTCAGTAGTATACAAAATCAAACATTTCCATATTAACTTTACGATTTTTTTATTGTATCAAATAATGTACTAATATTTTAAATCGATATTTTCGCAAATTGTTACATCCAAAAATTTTAATATTGGGTTAAAACAAATATCTTTGAAAATTATCAAGGGGCTCGCGTATTTTTTAAAGTTTATCAGAGGGCTCGCAATTTTTTTTTAAATTTATCAGGGGGCTCTTGCGAGCCCGTGCGAGCCCTCTTCAGCTCAGCACTGATTATAATCGACGTAAAATTACGACCAAAACTATCGATTTTCTAGAGTGTAGCGTTGGCGGATTACAATGCTAAGGACGCAGGTTCGAATCCCGAAGACGGCATAAGAAAAATTCATTGAAATTTAAAAACTATATAAAATAGAAAATATAAATTTGGTATACACATTTTCTGTGTGGTGTGTTGGCGATTTAAAATATGCTTACAACTTACAACTCTGATGTACTTTTTTAAACCCCATTAAATCATAGAATGTAAGTTTAGAGTATTAAACCACAAAGTTTAAGTTTACACCAGAGTTTAGAGTATTAGTTTAGAGTATTAAACCACAAAGTTTAAGTTTACACCAGAGAGTTTTCATTATTAAACCACAGGTGTAAATTTAGACCAAGAGAATGTTAAGCAACAAAGCGTTTTTAAACCATAATGTAAATTTATATCAGAGCACATATTATTAAGCCACAGGATGTAAGTTAACAACAGGGAGTTCAGATAATTAAACCAAGGAGTGTAAGTTTACACCAAGGAGCTTATATGAATTATTCAAGTCTTTAACGTGTTAAGTTGTGTTGCGGATAAAATTACTTTTATTTGTTTTTTAATTACATAATTTTTCTTGACCTACACTTAAATTTTTTGTGCTTACTTGCAATTTTTTTTTTTTTTTTTTATATATTAAAGAAATTTAAATTAAACTAAATTTTTATTGTGATTAATCGTAAGTTTAACTTTATATTCTAAAATGACAAACAAGTGCGATTTACCATCATGCTCTAACTATGATAAAAAACCAAAGTTTATTACTTGTAAAGGGTTCTGCAAGAAATCCTTCCATGGCTCATGTTTATTTCGTGACAGAGATTGGAAAGATTCAATCTTATCTGACTACTTTATATGTTCTGACTGGCAACATACAGAAGATATTGTTCGTGACATCCAAGAGCAGCTAATGAAAAACATCAAAGAATTAAAATCTGACAACGACGGTTTAATGAATATGGGTCAGAAGACAATTAAATGCAACTCTGACAATTTTGAAGAAATGGCTAAAACTTTTGATAATTTAAATTCCTGTATTATTGATAGCCAAAACTATTTTAAATCAACACAGAAAACCCTGCTTACAACAATTGAGACAGCTATTGATTTGCAGATTAATAAATATCTATCCACCGTAACCAAAGATCTCGACAACCGTATTGGAAACATTATTGACATTAAATTGAAGCCTTACTTGGATAAATTTAGCATGATTGACAAAGCAGCTGTAAACGATACCGTGGTTGTCATTGATAGATTGGACACACTCTACAAAAAGCTGAAAGAACTTGTAATGAATAACCAGCAAGAAATCGCTACTGAAATGCACAATCTAAGCACATCTTTCAATGTAAGTAGTGAAAATAATTTAATATCCACATCCCTCACATCCCATGCTAGAAATGACAAAGATATTAATGAAATATCCACATCCCAATCTCCGCCTACGTTAGCAGATGAATTAAAAGAGTCTTCTATACATACAACAAAAACAAAACAGAAGAAAAAGATAAGCAAGACCAAACCAATCATTGACAAAAAAAAGGATATGGCCTCTATTCGCATATCAAATGCGCCACCTTACGCTAATACGGAATGGATTAAAGTATTTATTAAGAATAATTTTAAAGTTAGTATTAATGATTGTAAGTCTGTTACTCCGCGAAAAATAACAAAAAAAAATCTAACCCATATGAATTTCAAGATTTCTGCCAGCACCCAAACCTTAACCCTTCTTTTAAATAAGACTTCTATGAATAAGTGCAAAAATATGAAAGTGTCACGCTGATCTGAAAATGTCCCGAATGAAAAACTCCTCAATAAAAAATATAATAAGATTACTCAAAATCAACATTCGACGTCCCCTAAATATAGTAATTTTATACAGGCTGAAACAATAAATCCTTATAAACCTCCTATCAAAAATCAATCTCAGCCAACCCCGATCATTAATCCTTACAAACCTCCTGTTAATCAATTTCAGCCCATCCCGACTCCACCCTCATTTCTCGACCCACTTTTTCCTCCAATCGTTAAATTGACACAAAAATCTCTTGTGTCTGACAATGGCCGTTATGTTCTGGCACGATTGCGTGACAAAAAATTGTATGACGATATAAGACTTTATCTCGCTTACCTGTATGATAAAGATGACTCGTTTAGTATCAATGGAAAGACCACTACTTACATTAGAACAAGACTGTTAGAAGAAGGCCTCCCTACCGACATTACAGAACTTAGATGTCTATATAAGAGATACCATGTTGCTATTGGCCTGCCAACCCAACATATTAACTCAGATCTCTCTTCCTATGCTTCGGAGCTGAGAGCCAAAAGAATGGACTATGTTCAAAGAATAAGAGAAAATGAACAAAGGTTTTTTCGGCCCATCTCCCACTTCCATAAATAATAATCTTGTCCCGGTTCAAGTAGTAATTGAACCCCAGCATATCTCCATTTACTACCAAAATGTCAGAGGTCTTCGCACCAAGACAAAAATATACGTCTTAATGCATCTGCCCTCGATCTTGATTTATATATCCTGACTGAAACATGGCTAACCTCTTCTATCTCTAATTTAGAAATTTTCGACTCAACATATTCTGTCTTTAGGAATGATCGATATGCTATGTCTCACACAGAGCCAAATAGCGGGAGAGTGCCTAGGGGCGGGGGTGTTTTAGTTGCTATAAAGAATTCTTTTCACGCAACAGAAATTGCTTTCTCGAACCACGACCCATTAGAAATAGTTGGAGTTAGTGTAAGAGGGTTTTCTAGTAATTTATTTATAATAAATTGTTATATTCCTCCAGGTCGAAATATTGATCTATATCAGAAATTTGTAACAATTATTGAATCCTTTTCTGCAAACTTAGAACCCTCTGATGAACTCTTCATTTTTGGCGATTTTAATCTCTCCAACATTAGCTGGATTCCTCATGATGAAGATAATTTCTTAATCCCTTCTGGAGATCTTAATGAACTTGAATCGATATTCATTGATTCACTAAACTCATGCTTTCTTCAGCAAATCTCATCCATAAAAAATCAGCAGGATAAACAACTTGATCTCGTTTTTGTTTCTAACTGGGACAACATTATTCCGATCGAAAGTTCCTGCCCATTAGTTGATATAGACTCTTATCATCCCCCTCTAAGTTTTTCCTTATGCATTAATACTCCTTCCTGTCCTAAAAATTTGACATGCTCTATGCATTTTAATTTTAATAAAACTAACTTCAATGGACTAAACGAATTTTATAATAATATTGACTTCTCTCTATTATTTCTTGAAAATAATATTGAGCAAATATCGTTGAAATTTTATGAAATCTTAGTAGAAGGTTTTAATATTTTTACTCCTTTGGAACGAGACAAAGACTGCAATTCCAGTCCGCCTTGGTTTACCCGTGATTTAAAGACATTAAGAAACAGAAAAAACAAGGTATGGCGCAAGTACCTTAAATCGAAAACTGACAGTGACTACAGTAACTTCATAATTTTATTTAATAACTTTAGAGAACTTTTAAATCAGTCACATGATCGTTATATTTCAGACATGTCTGTAAAATTGAAATTCAATCCTAAATCCTTCTGGAAATTTGTGAATTCAAGAAGAAAATCAGACCAATACCCTTAGGAAATGTGTGAATTCAAGAAGAAAATCAGACCAATACCCTTTATGAAATTCTTTAATTCTTCGAGCGGTGATTCTGGTACAATATGTGAGTTTTTTCGAAACTTCTTCTCTAAATCGTACCCGGACACCGCATTTAATGCTTTAGATTCCAATTTCACCCATTTGAATAACTGTCCCAAAACAACCTTCTCCAATCTTTATTTTGACTACGACATGGTAAAAAAATACCTAAACCGTCTCGGAAATAATGCGTCTCCAGGCCCAGATGGTGTCCCAGAAATTATCTTAAAAAATTGTTCCGACGTTCTTGCTCTCCCATTATCCTGCCTCTTCAACCTTTCCTTGTCCTTAGGTATTTTTCCATCCATCTGGAAAAAGGCATATATCAGACCCATCCATAAAGCCAATGCTAGAAATGATGTCTCTAATTATCGCCCTATCGCAAAGCTTTCCTCAATCCCAAAACTGTTTGAACTCATAATCTTTGACGAAATTTATCCTCATTGCACAAAATTTCTTGTTGATAACCAACACGGTTTTATGAAGCATAAATCGACCTCAACAAACTTAGTTGAATGTACTTCCAAATTTCTAGCTAACATGGAGGAAGGTTTTCAAACAGACGTCGTCTATACTGACTTAAGTAAAGCTTTTGACATCTTACCACATATCGTAATTCTTCTTAAAATGAAAGCTTACGGCTTCCCTGAATATTTTCTAAACTGGATACAGTCTTACCTGTCGGGGAGAAGTTACAATGTCACTTTCAGAGGCGTTACATCATCTCCGATTTCAGCAAACTCCGGAGTTCCCCAAGGTAGTCACTTAGGCCCTTTACTTTTTATCATTTCTGTAAATGACGTCATTTCCGTTCTAAATCATTGTGACGTGCAGATATATGCAGATGATATGAAATTTTTAAAAAAAATTGTGAATGAATCTGATAGCTCTCTGCTTCAACATGACTTAGACGACTTCTATAGTTGGTGTCATGTTAATAATCTTAAGCTTAATATTGGCAAATGGCAATTTGTGACTTATTCTCGTCGAGTAAATAGAATTCAAACATCTTACTCTTTTAACAACGAACCTTTGGAAAGAGTTCAATCAATCAAAGATCTCGGCATTTACTTTGATGAAAAACTTTCTTTCAAAAATCATTACACCTATATCATAAACAAAGCTAATTCAATGTTGGGTTTCGTTAAACGATGGTCCAACGATTTTCCAGATCCCTATACTTTAAAAGCTCTTTTTATGACTTTGGTCCGACCCAATCTAGAATATGCCAGCCAAGTCTGGTCTCCGTTCTATCAAGTTCATATTGATAGAATTGAATCCATTCAGAAAAAATTTCTGAGATTTGCTTTACGCAACTTACCTTGGTCTGACCCACTTGTTCTTCCATCTTATCAGAATAGACTTAATTTGATTAATTTGACTTCATTAGAGAAAAGGCGAGAGGTGGCTGATCTCATTTTCCTAATTGAAATTATTAACAATAATATAGTATCCAAATATATTTCCAATAACATTCATTTTACTACAAATTTTAGATTGCGCTTCCCAAATCTCTTTGTTACTTTTCTCCATAGAACTAATTATTGTAAATTTGAACCTGTCAATCGAATGTTGATTTTGGGTAATAGATGCAAAGATTTGATTGACCTTTCCTTATCAAAACAAATTCAAAAAACTCGATTATTTAACCATATTGACTTTCGCTTATAATATTTTATTTCTTACGAATAGAATTATGTTTGTAATTTAATTCTTGCTAAGATAATTATTTTTTTGTTTTTTTAGTATAATAAATATTAAATAATAAATTCTTTCATTTATTATGTAAGTTAATTTTTGCTTAGATATTGTATATTTTTTGTAAACTGTAGATTTAAGCTTTTTTGTAAACTGTTTGTATTATGCAGATATGAAATAAATAAATAAATAAATAAATATTTTTAAGTTAAAAATTTTAAATTTAAACCAAGCAGTGCATATTTTTAAGCCAACAAGGGTAAATTTATACAAAAAGAGTAAATTTTTAAACAAAAACGAATAAATTTACCCTTATTTTTAATGTAAAAAATACACAACTTGTACAATTTTACTATTTTTTGTGTGTTTTTTTTTTTACGCCTTTATCAGTTGAATCTTAAATAACGAGGGTAATATTACATCAAAAATTACCATGATAATCGACGTACAATTACGACGAAAACTATCGATTTTCTAGAGTGTAGTTTACATGGAGAGTTGAACCGCAGTGTTCAACTAGGGTTCAACTACATCTAAACGTTGGTTGAGTTGAAATAGAGTTAACGTGACCTGAAGAAATTTGCTCGGTTAAGTTGACTCTTTCAATGTAAACGGTTAACCATGTCAAAACAACAGCTCTTTGTTTTGTTCCTTTTTTTTTTCTCAGTTCAAACACAGTTCAACCACAGGCATTTTCGAAACAGTTGAACTCTTTTCAACCACATTTCGACTCAACCACGGTTGGACTATCATGTAAAATAGGTAAATGTTTTGATTGTAAAACACACTTTTTTTGTTGACAAGGTACAGAATTTTTATTTGTATGGTTTAGACTTTGGTATGCACCAATTATAGTTGTTTGATAAATATAACCGCATAGTAAGAGTAAGAGTTTTCGAATTAGACACTTAAAGTTCTCTTTATGTTATTGACATGGCATACAGATAAATAAGTGGTAATTTAAATTTAAACTTCAATGTAAGCAAATTAAATATTTAATTTTACTTTGCCTCAGAGGCGGGGGCCCTGGCGGTGAAGCAAAATTGCGCCCCTACCCTTTAATGAATTTAATGAAAAACCTTAAACAAAAACAATTTAATTTAAATATTATTTCTATAAACTAAATTATCAAAAAAGTAATTAAAATAGAAAATAACATAGAATTATAACTTATAAGCTGAATAATTTCCTATCAGATTTAAAGAATGGGTCATATATGGTAAGTAAAAAGCTGTTGAACTACGTTGCTTTATACGCGCTTGCAGACCCTAATATTTAAGGGACACATTTGCAGCATTGTCGTAGGATTGACTTCTACATTTATCATTTTGGTATATTACACAAAATTCGATAACATTTTAGACTAAGATTTTCGTTTTGTATTTTGATGAACGCCAATTTGAGCTAAATTGATCATTATAACAAATATGAAATGTGAAAAAATTCAAAAAAAATCCATAAAAATATTGTTCATAATTATACTAATAATAGATTAACTATATTTTGTTTCTTTAAAATATTATAAAAGTAAATAAACATTAAGTGAATTAAAAAAAAAAATTGTTGAAAATAAAAATAAAATATTTAAGGTAAAAGTAAATTAAAAAAAATCCACATGTTTTTTTATTCATTAGCTAGCCACCCACTAACACTTTTTTTCAGGAAAAAACTTTCGGTTTTTGTTTCAAAAAACTGTCAGTTTAAGTGGCATTTCAACAAAAGCTCTTTGCACACACACTACACAGTTAAAACGTTGAAAAAAGTGGAAGTTTGAACGGCAGTTAAAGAGCTTTTATAAGCCTAACAAATTGTTGTTCTTTGGAATGTCGTGTGGAATGTGTAAAATTTTGTGATTCCAAATGACAATCCAACGATCTTTTTTTGTTTTTTATAGTACAACTTTGTGTTTTTGAATTAGTTCAAGTGTTTTAAATTTTTTCTAGTTTAAAAAATGTCAGAAAATTTAATTATATGTGCTATGATGGTTTTAATCGGACAAAAATTAAAAAAAAAAAACCTAGAAGGTATTGCCAAAAAAGTTGTAATAACTTGTAATAAACTGACGTTTTTCCGTTCAGTTTGAATTTTGTTAGTGTGTGGACTAACGTGAAAAAGTGTCAATTGGAGTGGCAGGTTGAGTGTTAGAAAAAATGGCGCGTCATATTCACCACACACTAACAGAAAAATGCAGTGAAAAGCGTGGCGTGTCATCTGGCGTTTCAAAAAAAGTGTCGGTGTATGGCTTGCTATTTACAAGAAATTCAAGTTCAAATACCAATACGTACACTCATCATTATTTCTGTTCCGTTGATAACGCAATTTTTTAAACAAATAAAAAATAAATATGAAATTAAATAAAATAATGATAAAATAAAACTTGATAATATAATTATTTTTATTCCGTTAGGCCTGTTTTAATTGAACTAAGAAATAGTTTATTATAGTTGTAAGTACTTAGTATGTGCTCAAAATATTGCATTTATATTATAAATATATAGAATAGTTTCACATAGCTTTCTCGAATTTGCTCGAGCTCTATCATTTGAAACCAAGACCGCTTAAATCAGCTCGGTATTAAGCTGCGAACCAAAAGCCCCAAATATGACTTTGAATGCCTCTAACTCGGGAACCAAAGTGAGTTACAGGAAACTAAAAATGGGATCTGACATAGTTTGTAGTATATTTTCGATTAGGCCGGAAGGAAAAACGATTAGGTCATCAGGAAAAACATTAGAAATGTACTAGAACGATTTTACGTAAAACCTATGTGAAACCGGTCTCTAATAAATCGTCCAAAAATATATGGCAAATGAATTGCGACAAGATTTGCTAGTCGAAAATTATAATTTTTATTGTTTTTTCCAGGGGAAAGTAAATAACAAAAAATAATTTTTTTATAGAATATGAATTTCTAAAATTTTTATGACAAATATTGCTATAATTATATGAGCAGAGATATTAAAAAGTAAAACTATTAGCTATTTGTAATTGCTATTGGCAAATATCAAATTTTGATAACGTCATTCGATTTGAACTATATACATGGCCAAAAATATAGCTGCCATAGATATCTGAATTTTATAAATCCAAATAATTTTCGAGTAGAAAATTTTTTACAATTCATTTGCTATATGTATATTTTTGAACTAGATAGTATGTATTAAATAATAAATGCAATATTTTGAGCACAAACCATCAGAAAATATTGCAGAAAATACCTAGCAAAGGTTATACAGGAATTATAACTGTGGCACAGCTAACTGTTTCTTCAGTCTATGATACGCAAAAACTTCAACAGTTCAAGAAGAAAAAATTACAAAAACTCCATCCCCAAAATTCTAAAATTAAGACCGAATAAGCCATAGCAAAATAAGAATATCAGCAGGACATGACTAGACTATAATTTTCGAAGATAACCGACCTAATTCGAACAATGTATTTGAAATATTACAAAATCGCAAAACAAAAAGAAGATTAACATAATTTGTTCAAATTACAGGTTTAAAAAAAAAATATATAAACCCATTGACAGCTAATTATAATAAATATTAATAAATAAAATACCAGAAAAATACTACACACATTTCACATTTCATAATAAATATAATATTGAATTAAAATATTTTTCTGAAAAACAAAAATATTTATTTTTAATTTTAATAAATGAATTTATAAATAAAAAAAATTTTTTTTTTTAATTATTCTTGTTATTTTTAAGATGATTAGTTAGTTAATAATGATTATTTTTGTTTATGAAATTAGTAATTTAAAAAAATATTATGTAGAAAAACGAAACCTATTATTAAAATTATTTCAAATAAAGCTTTCGGCCAAATATTTTTTTTAATTTAATTAAATATATAATTTAAATACTTAGTTTAAATTCAAATTATGACTGATAGCGATGATGACATTAATTTATAAAATGACAACTTTAGTTTTTGTTTACATTTTTATGCTGCAAATGAACATCTGAATAGGTAAGTTTATATACAGGGTTGTTCAGGAGCCTGCCATCCTGCGGGGAAGACAACTTAATTTAAAAAGTCGTTGTATTTTTCTACAGATAACTGCGGCAGATACATTTTGTGCAGAACTGAAAAAAAAATTAATACATACTTTGGTTTTGAGTATTGATTTGGTTTGATTATTGATTATTTGTTATATCCAATTATTTTCTAACCAATTAAATACAATTTCGTTCTAAAAATGGTATTGATTAATTTTTCAAATACAATTTCTTTGTATTTGAAAATCGAAAGTATTTGAAATTTTACCTAGATTTCCTGTACAATTTTTGCTATGTATACACAGTTCAAATCGAACTATTGGATGATGTTATCAAAATTTGCTATTTTTGTCGTAGCAAGGAAATGTACCTAATAGTTTTACTTTTTAATACGTCGTTCATATGATTATAGCAGGGTTGCCAACTTTTGGCCGGGGAGAAACTGGAGAGTTGAAAAAAAAAAAAAAAATTAGGTAGAAAAATAGAAAAAATAAGAAATTATTGGCTATTATGTTTCCAATAATTAATACAAGAGTTCAGCACGTACTACCAGAAAATATATTGCAGTTTTAGTTATAGCTTTATATCTGGTTCTTGTAGCTAATTTATCAACAAGTTTTTTTTCAGTGTATTTGTATTATTTATTAACTATGTAATAAAAACTATCCAAATGAAACAATGTGACCAAAAAAATATTTTTAATTTGTTACATTTATTCAATATTAATTTATTTAAAATAATATTTTTTAATTGTTATTATATTAATATGTTGTGGTGAATTAGGATAATACCTTTACATATTGAAAATGAGAAAAGGATTGATTATACTTTTAAGCCGACGGCAATTAAAATTATAAATTGTAGCAGGAAAAACAAAATTGGGTTAAAATAAAATTACATATTAATGTAATAATGTAAATAAAATATGTATTCTATGTATATATATTTAATCGTGTCGCGTCAATTCACCGAAAACACAATTCACCGAAATCACAATTCACCGAAAACACAATTCACCGAAAACACAATTCACCGAAAATAGTATTAAACACAATTCACCGAAAACATAATTCACCGAAAACACAATTCACCGAAAACACAATTCACCGAAAATAGTATTGAACACAATTCACCGAAAACACAATTCACCGAAAACACAATTCACCGTAAACACAATTCACCGAAAAACGAGAGGGGGTGGGGGGCGTCAGCCGCAAATCCCACTCGCCAACCACCAGTCAATTAATTCTACTGTATTTTTTCGGGCGAGTAGAAGCTTATTTACCGTTCCCTGTTCATATTGCAAATACACTAGCTACTACAAATTAGCTTACTTTATAGTTCGAACAGTTTTTGTTGAGTTGGTCAGCCACACTTATTTCAGGCTATTGACTAAATTACTGAGCCACATTCGAAAAAAACTTTAGATAAAAAATAGAATGTAAGTGAATAATATTACAATCACTACAATTGAATTGTATAGCAAACAGGGGCGGATCTGGTCCAAGTTCTGTTGTGGTGATTTTATCAAATAAAAATAAATAGAAAAAAATTATTATAACAAAATACTGATAAAATTACGCCATAATTTTTTTGAACCTAATTAAAGTAAAAAAATTAAAAAGGCGGCATTCGGTACAAAGGCAAGTCAAGTCGTCTGCGATTTTAGCTATGATATTTGTTTTTTTTTTGTGTTGCAAACAACAAAAACAAAAAATTAAAATTTATAAGTAAATTAACGATATCTGTTAATTTTTTTAAAATTTAAATAATGAGTCGACGCCGTCGCATTTTATATGGTTTGATGAAAAATTAAATTTTATTTGATTTTATAAAATATTAATAAAATATTTAGAAAATATTAATTTTTTATTATTAACTAATTAATATTTTATATTTCAAATAAAATTTAGATATACTAATTTCAATGTAAATAAATATAAATCTTGTATAATTTTGTCATAATGAAGGCGCTATTCGGTACCAAGTCAAGTCATTAATTAAAATGAAAATTACTCATACGCAAAGGAATTACGTTCCAATCGGTTGTATTTTTTTTTTTCTTGTGTTTTTTTTTTTATATTTTTTTTTTCATATTGTGTTTTACCACAAAACAAAAAAAAGGCCATACTAAAATTATGGAATAATCATGTAAACCAGATATTAAATTATATTTCTTATCATTTGATGATACCCTTTTTTGTTATGCAAAAAAAACAAACTCAGCTTATAACAGCACCTCCACTTCAAGCTACAATAGCATAAAACAGCATAAAGCAACAAATAATAAAATAGCAAGTATTTTAAATTTATATTGCATATTAAGTACTGTATCTGTATGTACAAACTGATTATGCTTAATCAAAACAAATGCATACAATATGCATAAATAAAAAAAAAAAACTGAAATAAGTCAATCAATAAAATATGTTTTTTAAATATTGTTATAAAATAACAAAACAAATATAAAGCAAAAAGAAAATCTAGAAATGGTAATTAATTATATGTAGAAGAATTTTATAAAGAAAAAAAGTTAATATTAATTCAAAAAAAATGATATCAATTTATGATGAAGTAAAAGCACCCAAATTGATACAATTTAGTTTAGATTAAAATTGTCGTAGGTATATTTAAGCTTTTTTTTTATGTCAATAAAGTTTAGGTTTATATAATAAAAAAAATGCTTTTAACTTAATTTATTATTTCCACAGGTCCTATTAGATATAAGAAATGCTAATGTAGGTCCAGCTGTAGATGGCCATAGCCATGAGCTGAAGAATGACGTCATAGTCATTTAGATTTTAAGTTTTTTTTTACTTTGAATTGGGGCTTCTCGAATATCATTTTATTGAGAACTTCTTTTCACCTTCTTCAACCAAAAAGACATCCTATAAATATTGTTATGAACCCTCTGGTGTTCACTGTCCTTACCCACCCACCGACGAGCTTAGACCCAGCCTTTGAACAGGATGTCCCTAGACAGTCGACTCAACAACAGATTCATAGTTGAAAGTAGAGCACTTTCTCTTGCCTCTACACGCAGAGAAATGCCTTTTCATTCAATATGATTATATCAGTCATAGACTCCTAATCATAACGAAAAAATAGCCCTATGATTAAAAATCTTCGCGCAAGATGAATAATCTTTGCATATAATTACTACGTTATACATCGTGATTATCTTATGATTTACCTGAAATCATAAGTTATGATCATACATCGCAATCCTCACTCATTTCTCATAAAAACTCATTTGTTTTAACTTTTGAGTGAGGAATGAGGAACCAAATGAAATGAGTGAGGAAATGAGGCAGTCCTCAAAAGTTTATTTTGTTTATGTTTTTGTAATAAAATGAAAAGAACAAAATAAAAAGAAAACAAGAAAAAAAATACTGGGTTTGATTATAAAAATAAAGCGCGTCGGTGATCCGGCTGGCTGATTGATTTACATATTTCAATGCAAAATACATAAGCGATAGCGCCGACAAAAAAAAATCTCGTAATGCAAGCTAACTTTTATCAACATAACCCAGAATATTAATAGACCTAATTAGTCCTCATTTCTTACTCACTCACTCAGAAATATTTGAGGAAATGAGGCAAAAATGAGGTAGAAATGATTACCTCAATTGAAGTAAAAAAGTGAGTAACAAATGAGAAATTGCGATGTATGGTTATGATGCTTAATCATGCTAGTCATAAGTTATGATTAATACAAAAACATTTTTTTTTCACTTTTTATTTTATTTTCGGTGATTAAAATTCAGATTATTTACTTTAATTACTAAAATAATAGTACATAGTTGAAATTTTCTGTAATGTCGCTAAAAAAAAATAAAAAACCAAAATTTTTTTGCTTTCTTCGGGATTCGAACCTGCGTCCTTAACATTACAAATAGCCAATACACCACACAGAAAATGTGTATACCAAATTTATATTTTCTATTTTATGTACATTTTAAATTTCAATACCGTAGCTGAGTGGTAGTGTTGGCGGATTGCAATGCTAAAGACCCAGGTTCGAATCCGGAAGAAGACATAAGAAATAAAATTGTAAATTTAATAAAAATATAATAAATAAAATTTAATAAATAAAAAAAATATTAAAATAAAATAAAAAAAAATTAAATAAATGAAAATTAAATAAAAAAAAATTAAATAAAAAAATTTATAAAAAAAACTTAAATTTTATTTTCTTATGTAAAATAGCAGCCATTACTCGCTTTTAAGACGTAAGAAATGAAATCGATATTATTGGGTTGCAGGATTTATGATTTTGCAGTCATAGTGATTGTTTTTACCCTTAGTCATTGTTTATGATTAATATTTACGGTTTATGATTAGTTATTAAGAGCTGAGTTCTCTGACTGCTTTACGCATATGTACAATCGTCATAATCATAATATCTGATTGGATTTCTCTCCGTGTACATTCACCAATTTCTCTTTTATCATAAGATATGATAAAATTCTTCATGAGTTCATCTTGAACTCAGAATTTTTGTATTTATATACACCTCCCGTTTTACATCATAAAAATTATCATAACAGTTCCTGGAGTCGGTAATAGTAGATTACAATACATGTTAAGAAAATTTGTTATTCTTGCGAGTTTTGTATACACACAAACACATAGACACGAGTCATGTTTATATCACGAGACCGAAGGTCGAGTGATATAATATTGACATCATAAAAATTATCATAACAGTTCCTGGAGTCGGTAATAGTAGATTACAATACATGTTAAGAAAATTTGTTATTCTTGCGAGATTTGTATACACACAAACACATAGACACGAGTCATGTTTATATCACGAGACCGAAGGTCGAGTGATATAATATTGACGAGTGTCTATGTGTTTGTGTGTAACAAAACGAGCTGTATAACAAATTTGATTAACATGTATTGTATACTGCTTTAATGTGCATGTGAGAGGGAGTTGAAAACAATACATTTATAATGAAAAAAATAAACAAAAAAGTTCAAAATGAAGCAAGGAAATAAAATTTAATTAATACGGAAGTTTATTTATTTATCGAAATGATTTCAAACCGGAAGATTCCTAAAATATTAAAAAGAAAATTAGTAATTTTTCCAAAAAAAAATTATTCATTTTCTTTTTTGCAAAAAAAAAAAATTCGCATAATTTTTTTGTAGAAGTGTTACTAATTTTTTTTTTTATTATTTCAGGAACGAATGGTCTACTTAAATTTAATTTAATTTTATTCTTAATTATTAAAAAAAAATACTAATAATTTTATAATTATTTTTTTTTATAATTAAAAATAAAATAATTATATTTTACCCTTGTTGCTGCCTTTTTCCTCGTTTGTATAAAAAAAAAAAAATACTTACTTCATATTTGAGAATTGACATCAAACTTTCTTTTTCTTTTTTTTAATTAATTTAATTATTTATTTTTCAATTCAGATTTTTTTTTATTTAAAATAAATGTAAATAAATGGGTTCTCAAAACAGTCAATACTTTCAAGGTTACCATTGATCTATATTTACTTAAGGTTACCATTGTTCTATTTTGTTTTTGTTTCTTTCGATGATTAGCGTATTTTTCCTGCATGCGATTTTGTTCTTTAAATGTATTCGTGTATCTTTATACAAAATTCAAAATCGCAGCAAAATACGCATGCTGATTTTGAATAATTTTTCAGCATGTGTATTTTTGACATTTCTCACAAATTTTTTTTTTTTTTTATTAATTTGACATTTAAATCAAGTAAAATGGTACAATTTGGAAAAATGTATAAAAATCGCATGCTGTAAATCTAACCCAGTGGCATATTGACAACCCAAATACTAATAAATGAAACAGAAAAAATACAATACATTCATAAATACGCGCGATTCTAAATCGCTAATGTAGACAGCCCGTTAGATTTTTTTTCGAAGCCGTTCTTTTTCTCTAAAACAGGTATTTTTGAGCCGACCAGCCGCAGCAATCGAAGGGCAAAATTCAACTAGTCGCCGTCGGAAAAAAGCGATCGTCGTCGCTGTCTGGTTGCAATCTATACTGCATTGCAAAAAAGTAAACAAAGGTTGTTAAACAAAAGTTTATAATGTATTTGTGCAAAAATAATAATAAATCATCAGATAACCGTTAAATCAAATTTAATTACGAGATTTTAATTGTCATTGGTATTGGTGCAGTACAGTAAGTTTTGAATTTAAATTTATTATCAAGCTGTACTACAATGGAATCGGATGGTGAATTTGAACCAGAAAGTATTATTCAAGCTGTAATAATATCATCCCAGAAACATCCAATATAAGATACAAAAAGGCTTATGACGAATTTTTAAAATGGAAAACATTTAATTGTGCTAAATCGGATTCAGAAGACGTTTTACTGGCGTATTTTTTTGAATTATCTAAAAAGTGGAAACCGACGAGCATTTGGGCGAATTATTCCATGGGCGAATTATTCCATGGGCGAATTATTCAATGGTAAAAACGATGATGAAATTGCATGACAAAATTGATATCAGCAGCTATCATAAATTGACTGCTTTCTTGAAAAACAACGCTGTTGGATACATGCCTGTTAAGGCAACAGTTTTTTCTGAAGCAGAAATTCATAAATTGATTTCGGACGCGGCAGATTTTGAATGGTTAGATGTGAAGGTGAGTACAAATTCTCTTAATCTACGAATGTAAATGTAGTTATTTCAACATGGCATCCATGTTGTACATATTTAGGTTTGTTGTCTTAATTTTTTTTTGTTCATTACAGGTTGTTTGCATTTTCGGCATCTGTGGGGCATTGCGAACGGACGAAATATCTAGAATTGTTGTTGCAGACGTTAAAAACCTTGGTAACTATTTGCTGGTGCATATTTCACAAACAAAAACAAAAGTGCCACGATCTTTCGCGATTACTGGAAAATTATTCGATGTGGTCCAAAAATATGCTGGTTTACGAGTTCCAAGACCGGTTGATCGACGTTTTTTTGTTAACTACAGAGCTGGAAAATGCACAATTCAGCCAATCGGGAAAAATAAGTTCAGCAAAATGCCACAGAGAATTGCTACATACTTGAAGTTAGCGGATTCGCAGAAATACACAGGTGAGTTTCAATTATGCTGGATATGTATATGTTAGCAATTACATGTTTTTGATTTGTAGGTCACTCGTTCAGACGAACGTCTGCGTCAACGTTGGCCAATTCAGGGGCCAGTATCGAAAGAATAAAGAAACACGGTGGGTGGCGCTCAAGTAAGGTTGCCGAGGGATACATTGAAGACTCTATTAACTACAAAAAAACAACCGGCAATTTAATAACATCTACTATAACATTAAACATGATGGGTGCCTCGCAGGGTTCTATGCCTCACGTTGCAGACGACATAGCATGTGTTGAAATACCAGACTTTAGCAGTGCTGACAAGACAATAGAAGATACAATAAATCCATTGCGAGCAATGGATCCACTTGTAGTTGATAAATTGGAAAATTACAACGACCAATTGCTGAACAAAGAAAAAGATTTCGACACAGGTGCATTAAAATCCGCCCTTGCTATGAATCAATTGCAAAATCAAAGCGTCAAAAATGGTTTCAATTTTTCCAATTGCTCGATTAATTTTAATTTTAATTAAATACATAAGGCTTAATTAAATAAATAAAGAAAAAAAAAATTAGCCGCGTATTCTTTTATTTGTTCTTTTTTGTTTTTTTTTTTGTTTGCTCAGAGGGAAAATGTACATTAGCTCAGAGGGAAAATACAGATTTTAGCATTACAAACTAAGCTTTGTTTGACATTGATATGATGCATGTGAGAGGAATACATTTGCAATTTTTTTTTTTTTTGGTGTTTGTTTGTATTGAAATATTGTGAGTGTGAGTGATATTATTTTTGTTTATAGTATTACGCAGTTCAAAATGAAGAATGTAAATACAATATAGAGCAATTTAAATACAATTTACATCACAGGGAAATGTAAATACAATTTACATTCCTCTATAATTGCATGTGTATTGATGCATGTAATGGACCATTTACCGAGCTAAATTTGCGAATGTAAATACAACTTACGACTTAAGACATGCGCATTAAAATAAATTTATGAACAAAAAACACTGTAAATATTTAAAAACAAATAAACCATGAATTTTTGATTTGTTTTGTACTATGTACATATTGTTTTTGTTATTATTATAATTATTAATATTATAGCATTAATGTCTGTGGCGGTTTAAAGCACAGGCAGGCAAGGCATTTGCCTGTGGCCTCGCGCTCAGGTGGCCGCGCTTTGTTCTTCTTAGTACAATGTACAAGAAAATATGAATTCATACGTAACTTAAAAGAGAATATTCAAACCCAATACATATATGTAAATGCATACATGAATTTATATTTAACTTCAAAAAGAATATTCAAATCCAATATAAATACATACGCTATTTACACAAAGTATAAAATCTAATATTTCTAAGTTTACTGCACCTGCACTATTTTATATATGTACATATGTATAAATTTGTTTGTGTTATATACTCATTTAGTATGGTTTCTATAGTGATTAGATACATAGGTACTCGTAAGCAAATTCTTTAATAGAAATGTTTCCAAATTTATTTATTGCCCTACGCATTTTACTCACCTCCCCTATTTTAGTCGCAAGCGCAGAGAGGTCCTTCTCTAAATTAAATCTTATTAAAAATTATTTACGTTCCACCATGAATCAAGACTGTTTATCTGCATTAGCTTTAATTTCAATCGAAAATAAAATAAGTCGGTCTTTGTACTGTTCGGATTTTCACATTCACATTTTCAATCCTCTCCTCCTAAATTCTCCATAAAAAAAAAGTTTATAACCTGGGGGTAGCCCAAAATCAACAGATATGCAACAGATAGTGATTTGTATCAAACAGTACTTTCTACAAAAGAATGATTTTGTTTAAATTAAGAATTTATAATACCTAGTATGTTTAATTAATTATTCTCAAAAGTATACAATATCTTATTAAAAAAGTATACAAGATCTTATTAAATATAAATTTAAAATTAAATTAAATTCAATAATATCGAATCTGAAATAAATAATATTCGTAAAATAAATAGTACAGGCATTTTGAACAGTTTTATTAATGTATCCAAATTTACAAAAAAAAGTTCAGTCTCGCACCGCAACTTGCCTGTGGCCTCGCGTATGATAAAACCGCCACTGATTAATGTTAATACATATTACAAAATGAAATCATCTTCTTTTTTTCGTTGCGTAAATGTCAACGACTTCGCTCACATACTATAACATCACGGTGAATATGAAGCAATGCAACTCTGTACAATCTATTTTGTTGCATTGTAGATCGAACCATGTTTTTTAGGCGTAATGTCAAGAAACTACGTTGGGCAGCCGCAACACTTATTGGAAGTGAGCTATATAATTGTTTCATCACAGCAATCCAAAATTTTTAGACCATCGTTTTCAGGATTTTCCACACATTTACACTTCCAAAACTCCAACTCAGAAAATAATCTACTAGATATAATTTCAAGCGAATTTCCACAAAAAGGACTCAAAATTTCTAAAACTTTTACATTTTATTCTTTAAGCTCTTCGGTAAATTTCAGATTAATGTAATTAGGCAGAATCTCATTTAGGTGTAATATTTTAAAAAAGTTTTCATTAAATCTAAATCAAATAAAATATCATCTAGCAAAGGAATATGTATACATTGATATACGATAATAATCCTCTGAAACATTAACATTATTCCTATGAATTTCTCTCCCTGTTATACGAGGCATTGAATCAATTCCAAATGAATTATGCATTATTCTTACATCATCTGGGAGGGACTATATTTAGTGGATTGAGTTTACATACCAATCAGTTAATAATTTTTGTTTTATTTCAAACTCAAAATGAAAAGTGAAATTGAAAGAACAGAAAATTCCATGTATTTAAAAACAAAAAGCGACATGTTTTGCAATTGGTAACTTTTTTTTTCTGTTATGATATATAAACTTACATTGTATTTCTATAAACAAAAATATTACATTATATGCTATGAATGAGAATTAAGATAATTAAATACAATAATTTCTTTTATTAATGGTATGACATTTTTTTTGTATTGCATCACAAAAAAAAATATATGTAGACTTTATATAAATATAATTTTATGTTCCAATATTATGATCTTATAATAATGACTGTTAACTAGCTATTTATGTAATAATTTAAAATTTTAAATCTGTTTTAATAAGATCGCTGAGATAAAAAGAAAAAACGAAAAATTTATTCAATCCTCTGAGTGTAAGGCAAATAATTCCAAAAGTGGTGAAAAATAAAAAATCATCGAAACATAGAAATAGTCATAATTTTTTTTTTTGTTTATTACACAAAAGTAGACTTAAAACTAGCATTGAAATATTTTTAATTTTATAGAGAAATTTAAATTTTACACCAACCAGAAAACTTCCGGTCAGTTTAAAAAAAACAAAAATTTATTTCATTGTTACAGGAGAAGTCTATACTTATTCGTTCATATATATAATTTATATTTATTACGACATCGATTGAATGAAAAAATAAAATAAAATAAATAAATAATAATAACATAATCACAAAAGGAATATTAAAAAAATGACTGAGTTTATCGTGATTTCATTACAAAAATTAAAATTAAAACAATGTGAAAATTCTGTAACTGGCCAGCTGTTTGAAAATCAAATGGTAATTTTTTTTTATATTTTCTTTTAATTAAACTTTAATTATATATGTATACACAGAAAAAAATAAATTAGAATAATTGACTAAAGATAATTAAATAAATCTGCTTTCTTTAATTTAATTAATGTTTTAAACAAATTAATTAATTCAATAGTTGAAAAAAAAATCAAAACTAAATGATTTTTCTAATGAAAATTCATTGATTTAAGTTGTAAAATATAAATAATTAACTGAAAGAATTAATAAATTCAATAGTTGTTTTTAACAATTCATTTATTTGAAATATTAAAACAAATTTGTTAAAACTAAAATTAAGGTAAATTTTGAAATTATCTAAACATTATGTGATTCAGCAAATTTAATTATTTGATTTGAAAAAAATATTTCAATATATCAACTACAAAAATAGTAGAATTGTACAGTAACATTCTTTGACAATTGTAGAAAGTTTTCATAGAAACCGATTTTATATTGTCTATTAATACATTGTTGTATATCACTGACATAGCTCAGTGGAAGACTACATTACATTGAACACAGAAGGTTAAGCAACATCTCGTAGTGATAGAACTTAGATGGATGACCGACCAAAAAAGTTAAAAAAAATTTAAAAAAAGGAAAAAAAAAAAAAAAACATTATAGTTGTTTTTTGTATTTGAGGGGTCAAAAACGGATAATACAAATTAGATATTTCATTTAAATTAGTAAATGAATCAAATGTACATAATACATTTTTTATTTAATGTTTCAACAAAACAAATAATTACGATTTGTAGCAAATCATTTAATTAAGAATAGCTGGCGCAATTAAACAGTTTAAATGGCTAAAATTCAATCACAAACATTAGATGATTTTATTTAAAGTTTAGATAAAAATGCTACTCTTTTTTTTCTGTGTAGTGTTCACGACATACTTGCATAAAAAAAAGCGATATAAATAAAGAAATAAAAAAGAAATTAGATATTGTTATTTGGCACGATTATATTTATAAAGATTAATAAAGATAAAATTAAACCGCAAACACCGAATATATGAGAATGTTAAATTTGCCCAGAAGCTGGCTTTTTTTATAATGTGCTTATAGTTTAAAAAAAAAAAAACCAAAAATGTTATGCAATGCCTTATTATCTACACATATACACATATATTTTAAAACAACAGCGATTTTGTTTTGTAATTCTCATTCAAGTAAGTAGCCGTAGTTTAACACCATGACGTTGAGGTGATGATGGCTCAAGAATAATAAAAGAATTATAATATTGAAAGATACGTTCGAGACATATTTATAGTTTGTAAATTATATGTACAAGAATAAATGTATGTATGTTTAATTCATGATTGTTGGACAGGCATATAACACATTATCAGCTCTATTGGTTCAGTCTTAAAAAATTTTTTTTTTTTGATTCAGAATTTTGTAACTTAAGTTGCTTATAGAACAAGTTAATATAAGTTTCTTCGGACAACGGCAAACAAAATTCTTATTGGATAGAGGCCCTCTTCTACGGAAAGTTTTAATTAATTATCCCCCTTATAACCATAATCGATATTAATATATCTTTTATTTATTTCACGCGATAACTAAGTCAAAAGGGACCTGTGGTCAATAAAACTCGCATACGACACACCTACAAGATATCACTTATGCACTGAAAAAAACCCCTGAAAAATCAACTTTAAAGTTATAAATAAATATGCAATTTTTTCTGATAGTATGTGCTCATAATCTTGCATTAAATACATAAAAACTCATTCAAAATATATTCCAAAAGATTTATAGCAAAATTTGCTAAAATTATAATTTTCATTGTTTTTTCTAGCAAAAAGTAAATAACAAATATTTTTTTTTTTTAGAATATACGTTTCTCAAATTTTTATAGCAAATATTATAATAGATATATTATAAATTATAACGAGGCCATTCACTATATCGATTTGAACTATTTACGTAGCAAAAGATAAACAGAAAATATAGCTGCTGTTTTTTCTGTGTGGAAGCATATTTTTTATATTTTTGTCTCGTTATCCCTGATTGATAATATCTTTTATAATTCAGGAAAGACCGTAAGTATGTATATATTTTTTTTTAAAGACCAACAAACTATGAACGTGCTCGAAGAAATCAATTAAATATTAGTCTTAATTGTGTTGGCAATTATTAAAATTAAGATATACCTTTTCTGTATATTACCTTTAGGCATAATTTATTTAGACCATATATTGTGTTTTTTGTTTATGCATACATATAATAGAAAGTTTTATGAAATATTACGAAACAAAATTTCTAAAAATGACAAAAAAAATAATCTCCTGTATAATGTCAGTCAAAATTACTGTCAACATTATACATATATAGAATGAATTGTTTATGCAAACGTATGAACAAATTTTTTAATTAAAGAAAAACATTTTGGAATACCTAATAAGATTTGTTATGTTTCACACTAGGAATGCATACACATTTATATTCAAATAACAATATCATGTAATGTTACTACATATTTAATTGATCTCATAACATTGTTGTTTTCGTTAAAATTAAAAAAAGAATTCATTCAGCCTGCCTGGGTGTACATAAGATTTGCTCCAATTTTTTTTTTGATTTTGCAAGTCATTAGTGGAACACAATATATTATTATTATTATTATTTTATTAATTAAAACTACACCCAATTGTTATATAAAAAGAAATGGTTTAATTTCATAATAAAAAATTTGTTTTTTTTTTCTTTAAATTTTCAATATCAATATATTGGATCAAAATGCGTAACCAAAATGATAAAAAATTACAATCGAACTTTTGTATACGATCATGTAATAGAAAAAATCTAAAAATGTAATATTTGAGAAATTGATTTTTTTTAAATGGAAGAAATTTAGTTTTTTTTATGATTATGAATTAAAATTTTCCTTAGAATTTTGTAGTCTTATCAATTTATTTGTATAGGTGTATCAGCAAAAACAATATTTATTGCACTAATTCAATTTTAATAATTTTTTTGTTCAAATACACAAACTTGCGCACATATCTGCCCGCTGAACCTAATCCGATTATCCTTTTTTTATTTTTAACGTTTCAAAAATTCGAGTTAATGTCAATGGAGCTTTAATCAAACAAAAAAGAGAATTGGAACAGATAGTTATGCGGCAGCTACTTTTTCTGTTTCTTTTTTGCTACGTATATAGTTTAATTCGAAACATTCGATGACGTTAGCAAAATTTGCTATTTATAAAATAGCTATAAGTTTAATTTTTAACTTTACATAAGATTGTAGCAATATTTGATAAAAAAATTTCAGAAACTCATATTGGTTAAAAAAATATTTTTTGTTGTATTTTTTCGTTATATAAAAATCAATTAAAATTATAATTTTCGTATAGCAAATTTGACTACAATTCATACATTGTTTTTTTTTGCAATATATTTTTGAACGAGTTATTATGTATTTCATAATACTATCAGAAAATATTGCAGTTTTATTAGCTAATTTTCAACTAGTGTTTAGTGTTAAGTTGAATACATTTCTTCTGCACACAAAAGATAATCTGATTTTTGTTTGACTAATATCTATAAGAACAAACATTTCGTGCTTTTAAAAAACGGTCTATAATCAATTTATACCGTTAAAATAAGATTTGATTTTGCACTAATGATTCATGATAGTCTGAGGCTGGCCATCAAAAGCGTTAAATACTATTCACCTAAATTTTATTGTTAATTTAATTTCATTAACTTGTGCGGTAGTACTTACTATAGTTTGATTTATCAATGTCAATATTTTTTAAGAAATTATAAAATAAAAAAAAATAGAAAAACACAAAAAAAGTAATTTCCCATAATTAAAAATTAAATATATAAGTATACAAAATCAGTCAGTACTGCTTGAAACTATATACAGGCGGTAATAATAGGCGGTAATAAAACTCTTTAAAAATAGGCGGAAATAAAGTTGATATTATTGCATTAAAAATTAAAATCGAAACAAAATATAAATCATTTTTATAATTAACAATTAGTTTAGTTTAATAGTTTGATTTATTCTGCAAATACTATAGTTAGAGAGATTGTGTAATTTTAAATGAAATTGCGAATAAAAAATGACCATCAAAATTTTGGTTTTTTAAAAATTATTATCATTTAACTAATAATGAAAAATTTTATAGATTCAAAATGAAAATTATTTTGGAAATAAATTTAATTTATTCAAACAAATTTTGATTTTTTATGGGTTAGTAGTAATAAAATAAGAATAAGTTAAATTTGTAGAAGTTAAGTAGAACGTTTTTTAACAAAGCAAGCAATATTGGCAAGTACTTAAAAAGGAACACAAATAAGACAGTGAAATACTACAGATAAGGGCCTGAAACAATTTACCAAAAGCAATGAACATTCCGGGAACTAAGTTTTGAATTCATTGATTAAATAAAAGACAACAATAGAATAGACCAATTATATATTAAATACATTGGGGTCTACAACAAAAATTGTTATCCAATTTCGTAGCAAAGTCCTTATTGACAATAGACGGTAGAGGTTCTTGGGTTAAAGGAATCTTTCTCACTATAATACTTGCTCTAAGTCTACAGTTTTTCAATTTCTTTAAGTAACTACCAAACCATGTACAAATATGAATTTGAAATATTATTTCTGCATTCGAAAGGTAATATTTCAAGGAAAAAATCAAACAATAAAAATTAAACAATATTAATAACAGTTTGCCAATTACAACACGAAATAATGATCAATATTATAGTTCGAATGAATATATATATGATTATATAAGTTCCAAACATGAAATATATACTTAGTATAATTATTTAAGTCATGTATTTCATGTATGTTTCTTATATTCTTTTCAATTAGAATAAATCAATGTTACTTTCAATTATTGGCGTAACTAATATTCTTAATAATAATAAACTTTATTTATAAAATAAAAGTTTTAAAAACTATTTATGGTTTTTTTAAATATTGCTTAATGGAAGTATATAAGCTACCTTTAAAATAAGCGAAGGTCGGTTTTTATGGAACCTTTTTTTCTTTTTTTTTTTATTTAACTACATGAATGAAAATGTGAAAATTTTTATGCTTCCAAGCGATAAATAAGATTTTTGAAGCAAAAATATAAAAAATACATATGTATAAAAATTGTTAAGACATTTTTACGTATTAATTTCAACTTACACAAAAAAAAATATAATAATGGTAATAATAAAAACAATAACAATTACAGAATATATATAAATTCCTTTAAAAACTATTTTCAATCAACAAAGAATATTATTACTATATATTTTTCTAGTCGAAATATCAACTCGGTCATGGTTCTTCTTCGCAAACCACATTAAGTTTTCAATAATATTATTATGCATAATAATACCATCTCATGTGAAAATTTATAACTTTAATCCGTATTCAATTTTAATATATGTATGTAGGTACTTGTTATGTTAAATGTTATTACTTCCATGTAATAAAATACAATAAAACAAATATTTTCTAATAAAATGCAGAATTTTTGATTTTTGTTGGGCCCCTAAAAATTACGGTACGGCGCTGCGATCATAAGGTAATATAAAGGATTTAAAAATAAATATAAATTTGTGAACATAATTAAAGATTAAATAACATTTAAAAATCAATTAAAATTAAAAATGCACTAAAACGCACTAAAAATGACGGTGTCTGAGCCTGGTTGCAATCTATACATTTGCAATGCAAAAAATAAGCAAAAGTTCAAAATGAAGTAATTAAATAAATTTACTTAATACGGAAGTGTATATAAATTAAATTTACTTAAGCAAATAATTGCATGTGTATTGACGCATGTAATAAACCATTTACTGAGCTAAAGTCTACGGTAGTAACTTACCGAACACATGAACATTAAAAATTATTTTACACCGACCGCGCTATGCAAAATTTACATGAAGCTAAAATTACAATATATCTTCCATTCAATTATTATAAGATGAAATATAATTTGAATTTTTTTTATTCCCAAGTATTAACAAGAAAAATTAAGATATTATATGTATTTAAATTTTTATTGTGAAGTGAAAGTTCTTTTGCTGGCCATACACGGTCCAACTTGATTGTACAACATGTTGACAACAAGTTGTATGTTTTGGCACACACGACACAACTTGTTTAGCAACCATTCTTCAACCGTCAAAAATTTATTGATTTTTTTGTTTTTTTTTTTGACGTTAATAATAAAATTTTTAATAATACTAATTTTAATAATACTAATTTTAATAAGTAATAAAAAAAAAGCCAAATAATTAAATTATTTCAAACAATTATTAAATTTTATTGTTTGTTTATATTTTTGACTCAAAATGACAATTAACGTCATTTTGGTTTACAACAGGTTGACAACTTGTCCATACACTAGACAACTTCAACAAAAAACCTACAAAAATTAAAATTTTTATATTTTTTGCCAACCAACTTCCAACCGTCAAATTGGTCGGCCAACAAGTTGTCAACTTGCCCACACACGATACAACTTGCCATGTTGTCAACATGTTGTACAACCAAGTTGGACCGTGTATGGCCAGCATTTAGTAGCATTGTGATTGAGAGTGAAAAAAATGTAAGTGTCAAAAATGTGACGATTATTGTCAAAAATGGGACGATTATTGTAAAAAAAAGGAAAAAATTTATGTGTCAGCTGATGATAAAACCAACAGCCGATAGCAACTTAATGAAGCTTATCAGCGCTATAACCTCCTCTATATTGGCTCAGAATAAAAGTCGAAAATACTATTTTTTTTTCGATTGAAAGTAGCGTTGCCAGGCGTCCTCCTTTAGGGAGGACAGTCCTCCATTTACTAATTAAAATATCCGTCCTCCAAAAAGGCTTAAATGTCCTCCATATTGAAATTTACAAAAAAATTATCGTAGTTACCCTGTTGCTCGCTTTATTTTCTCGATTTATTTTCTTTTGTGAATAACTAATGTTCTTTTTCTTTTGTTTTGTGTACATATTATAATTTTTAATGGTGCTACTGTACTGAGTGATTATTTCCCAAAATTTCATCAACTGGTTCGCAGTGAAATTATTTTGCAAGGAAATAGTATACTAAAAAAATTAAACTGCATGAAACCCACTTTTTTTTTATTAATTCACTAATTAATTTAAAAAAATAAATTATATTTATATACAACTGA
The DNA here is from genome assembly GCA_964007475.1 of Hybos culiciformis. Lineage (NCBI taxonomy): Eukaryota > Metazoa > Arthropoda > Insecta > Diptera > Hybotidae > Hybos > Hybos culiciformis. The sequence continues at coordinate 109,001 of CAXFZM010000356.1, forward strand.
AATTTAGTATGCATAAAAAAACCATTAAAATTAAAAATCAATAAATTAATTAAATCATTTAAAATTATTTCAAATAGCCGGTTCGCACGAACCATGGGGGGTGCCTTAAAATCAAGTGACATAAAGTCAATTGACTTTAAGTCACTTTCAAAGCGACATAAAGTCAATTGATTTTATGTCTTTATCTAAAATGATACATAAAGTCAAGATTTAAAGTGACCTAAAGTCAAATGACTTTATGTCGCTTTGCAAAAAAAAATTAAAAGTGACATAAAGTCAAGATATATTTTTTTGATAATGTTCAATAAATAGATTGTAAGTCACTTTCAAAACGACAAAAAGTCAATTGATTTTATGTCTTTTTCTAAAATGTGACATAAGGTCAATTGACTTTATGTCACTTTAGATCTTGATTTTAAGTCATATTTTAAAAGAACACATAAAGTCAATTGACAATCCCAAAAAAAATTTTCTTTTTCCGAAAAATTTGGCCTTTTCCACCCGCACCTCACGCATAAAAAATCGATATTCGTTCATAACGAAATTAAATCGAATAATGAATAATGTCGAAAAATAACTTAAAATTATAAAAATTAAGTAATGTCGAAAATAACTTAAAATTAAAAAGTTCAGGAAGAAATACAATTTTTTGGAAAAGGCCAAATTTTTCGGAAAAAGAAATATTTTTTTGAGAAAGGGCAAAATTTGTTTTATTGTTTTACAATTCATTCTTAGAAATAATTTAAAATAAAAAAGTTCAGGAAGAAATACAATTTTTTGGAAAAGACCAAATTTTTCGGAAAAAGAAATATTTTTTTGAGAAAATGCAAAATTTGTTTTATTGTTTTACAATTCATTCTTAGAAACAATTTAAAATTAAAAAGTTCAGGAAGAAATACAATTTTTTGGAAAAGGCCAAATTTTTCGGAAAAAGAAATATTTTTTTTGAGAAAAGGCAAAATTTGTTTTATTGTTTTACAATTCATTCTTGGAACAATAAGAATCAATTGACTTTATGTCACTTGATCTTAAGGCACCCCCCACGAACCATAAGATTTAGACTAAACGATTTGTGCGAACCGGCAGAAAAGCATGACTGGTGCTACTACTCATGTAATAAATGAATTGTTTTAGTTTAAATGAGTTTTTTTTTTTTTATCATGTCCTCCTTTTGAGTTTTCAAATCCTGGCAACGCTAATTGAAAGGGAAATATAATTTATTTTAAATTATTGAATAAAAAATATTTCATTTATATTATTATTAGTGCTAATTTCCAAATAGTTTTTGGAATACAAATATGTATTCTGAATAAAAATGTTCCAATGCACCTATTTTGTAGATAATTTATTTTTGATATTAATTTTTCTTTGTAATTTTTCTTCTTAATGTAATTTGTAGTTTGTCAGTGTAATTTATTTTTGACATTAAATTACACTAATAAAATGCAGGAGGAATATTTTTATTACAATTACTTTTCGGAAGAAATATTAATGTCAAATTTTCCAAGAATATTTGAAAATGCTTTTTTAACTAAAACAGATTTTTTTTGAAGTAATTTGTAATTGTGTGATTTGTTAGTATAAATTGTTTTTGACATTAAATTATATTAATGCAATGGATGTAGAATATTTTTATTCCAATTCCTTTTCAAAAGAAGTACTAATAAACATGAAATCTTTCAGGCATATTTGAAAAAGTTATTTTAGGTTAAAGTTTCGGACAACAAAAAGAACATGATTTAACCCTTCAGTGCATACGGGATCATAAGTGATGCCTTTTTTATGTAAGGCATTTTTTAAAATTCAGGCAAAAAATTTAAAATGCAATTCGTGTTATTCGTTACTGAAACTCACCTACTATGTTATTTATATTCATAGCTTTTTTCGATTTGTTTTTGTTTTTGCTTACAAATTCTACACAAAAAAAAACAAAGTTTGGTCGGCCAACATTTTTAAAAAATCGTTTAATTTGTTTCACTTATAATTTAATATTTTTTTTTGTTGAAATCATCAGGGGCCAAATTCTATAACTATGTTGTTCAAGACAACATTGTTCATTTTGAAAACAACATTTTTGTGTTGTTACAAAAATTTTACTTTCTATAAGCAATGTTGTTTTCAAAATAAATGTTATTTTCTATAAGTCTCGACTAAGAAAAAAAAAATTGAAATGCGGCAACTATAGCATAATTTCCCTCTAAACAAAACGATTCGTTTTCGATTCGAAATCGATGAATGTATTTCATACAACACATCATTTACGAATCTTTAATGCGAATTGTTTATGAATCGCAAACGATTTACCAATCACATGATAATTAGAATCTTAAACGATGTATTGCTTATGTAGTGGTAGTTCATTTCTAGAACGTTTTAATGATTCGTTTATGAATCGTTTTTAATGAAACGTTTTGGAATCGCTTTTAACGAAACGTTTATGAATTGTTTTTAATGCATTGTTTATGAATCGTTTTTAGTGAATCGTTTATGAATCATTTTTAACAAATCGTTTAAGAATTATTTTAATTAAACGTTTACGAATTGTTTTGAATTATTATTACTCTGTTTTTAAAAAAATAAAAAATAAATAAAAGAAATGTTAACGTTTATATATTATGTTTTTGTATTAAAAAAAATATCTTTTACATTGAAATCACTAGCTTGGATATCACAATTTGATTTTGTATATAAAAAGAAATACTATACTAGGTATAACTATTCTAAACGCAGAAATTTAGGTCTAGGTATCTTCTATTTAAGTATCACCAAAAATATTATTAATTCCTCTAAACACTTCATAATATTTTTTAGAGTTCATTATTATTTTTATTTAATAAAATGATTTTTTTTTTTTTGATATAAACAGTGGTCGAAGTGGCAGGGTAAAAGTGGTGGGATGGTTAAAAAAAATTTAAGAGCAGGTTGAGGCTCGTGGGGGTTTCATCGCTTTTTCCTTTTTTAGTAGAAAAATGACTCATCCAAACAACTTTATTTTAATTTTACCAGCTTCAACCCTTGCGTTGCGTCTTTGTTGTTCCTTAATCATTTAATGAACTGCAAATAGAACATGTCCACTTTCTTTAACTGTTATATTTATATGTTTCTAAAAATGTTTTTCACACCATTGTTTTTCTGCCTGGTAATCTAGGAACTTTAAAGTATTGGGCTCCTGTAATGTCCTATCTTGGCTTAATGTGCTAAGTCCATTCATTCAAATGCTGTTCTCTATCCGCTTTTATATCTCCTGCTGTTCTTAAATTTTTATTTTTTTTATTTAAACAAAATTTGGAAGTTAACTAAAAATAGAGAATATTCAAAATTTGATCGGGCAAAAATTGAAATTTACGAAAACAGCGAAAATTGTAAAAAAAATAACTAAATGGCCAATTAGTAACCCAAATATCTTCTATTTACTATTTGAATTTTAAAAGTCTCATTTAAAATTATTTTTAATTTCTTTTTGATAAAAATTTTTAAAATTGATAAAAAATTATTTAAAATTTCAAAAAATATGTTCCGGGATGGTTTTTTCCATCCTAAGAAGTGGTGGGATGAGTTTAGAATTATTTAGAAGTACCGGGATGGCATCCCACCCCATCCCGCCTCACTTCGAGCACTGGATATAAATGATATAAATTTTTTATGACATAAATTTTTTACTTTTTATGATTTAACTGCGAATCTTAATTGAATCGTTTTGAAGCCGTTAAAACGTAGAGTTCATACTATATAATAATTATATGTGTGTATTAGTGCCACTTCATTCTCGTTTTTAAATCGTTTTCGAATCGTCTTAGGCGTACATCGTTCAAATGTTTAGAGGGTTACTTCAAATATGTATCAAATTAATGTCAAAAAGAAAAAAAAATGAAGGCAGTGTTAGGTAGAGCTTCTCGTGTAATAAAAGTTAACTACAAAATTTTGATAAAAATAAATATTTTCAATATTTTCGATTCGGCATCGATTTATAAGAAATTTGTTTATAAGAAATTTGTTAGCTTTAATTTTATTGTTAAAAATGAGAAACTATATTTTAATTGGATATTTTAATTTTATCTTTATTTTCCGAAATATCTTTTTAAAGAAGTTTTTATCTTAAAAACTGACGCATTTTACAAAGAATGAATATTGGTATTAACGGTAATTGCATTTCAATAACGAAAATAAAGAGAGAGAGTATGCAATTATATTATGTGCATTTTGTTTGATACAAAATATGTGAGTTTAACAAAATTGAAAATGAAAATAAGTTAAGCAATATTCTAAACGTATAAAAATATGTTAAATTAAGATATTTTGTAAGGCAAAGTGAAGTTTATTGGATTTTAGGTATATAAAATGTACAAAGAGATATTGGATACTTGGTGGTTTTGGATAAGTAGTATGAGTTTGGTAGGTGTGTTATGGTCCACGTATGTAGTCCAAACATACAGCAAGTTAAAAAAAAAAATAATAGTAATAATTTCGGGATAAATTTCCAAACTTAAAATAAAAAAAGAAGTGGACTTTAATTTAAGTAAAAATTGTTATATGATCTGTTCAAATCAAATAACTTAGTATAAGCCTTCAAATACCTTTAAAAAAAAATAAAAATTTTATGACTTGTGTGGTGAATTTTATTATTCAAATTAAAATTTTAAAATGTAAGTACCTATGTAGTAATAAATTAAAATTTGAATTTAAATAAAACTGAAACTAAATTTTAATATTTTGTAGGGACATCAAAAAAGAAAATATTCAAATGAATTTTAATCAAAAAGAAATAATTTTGCAATTTATGTCCCAACACGAAAAGTTAGCAAAAAATACGTTACAAGATAGTAGCAACGGTAGGTTACTCAAAAACAAGTTATGGGATTCGCTTACCACAAAATTAAATCTAAACTGACCTCCAATAAAAAAGAAAAATGAATGGAGTCGAGTTAAGTAACATCCAATTTTTAAAATGAATACACATTTTTTTATTTTAAAATTGTTTATTTAATATTCATATTTCATACAAAATTATCAATTATTTTAATTATGTAAATATACAATCTTTTAAAATGAATACTAAAACGAATTATCTATTTTAGATTTGGACTCATATGAAGCAAATATCTAAGAAAAAACTTGTTTTCAACAAACAATCATTGATTAAAACTGGTGGAGGGCCGTTTAAGGAAAAAAATTTAACACCAATGTAAAATGAAATTAATAGTTTAACCGGAATTCGAACAGAGATAACAAAAGTTGCGGAAAAACGATACGGTGCATCCGTTACTGAAGCAATTCAACCAGATCTTGAAAAGGAAATTGATTTCCTTTTAAATGAAAAAAAACACGAAAATAAAAATAAAACTAAGAAAAATGAAGCAAAAATAAGTCAAACACGAAATACAAAAGATGAAGAAAAAATTAAATTACTTAAATCAGACATGCAACAAAATAAAAATTTTCAGGACGAACAAATACGTTTATTAAAATTACAAACTGATCAACAAAAAACTTTTCATGATGCAATGCTCAATTATATGGAACGATTTCTGGAGCTAAAAACTGAAGAAACAAGACTAACAAACAACGTTAATAATAGAAAATTGGAGCTCTATGAAATAGATTTAACACTGCGAAAAGCAGAAAACGAAATTGCCTTAGCTAATTTTCATTACAAAAAAATGATAATATACATAAATAAAACATATACCTATGATGATTCGGATTCATTAGGATCTTGAATTTAATAAATGAGATTTTATTCGATCTCTTATTTTTTTAGCATAATTTTTTTCATTTTTGTGAGACACATCATCAACTAAATCATCATCAATTAGCTCCTGAGCATCCATTTTCATTCAAAGGCACTCTAAAATAAATACATATGTTATGTAGTGCCGCGCAAACGTTGGCGAATCGACAAACTTTTTCGGGTTGATATCTACATTTTCGCTCCAACAATAATATTCTCCATCTCCCTTTCAAAATTCCGATTGTTCGTTCAACAACGCTTCTAGCTTTGGAATGCACCATATTAAAATTGATATTTTCTGGATCTTTAGCACTTCTATAAGGAGTCATCAACCAGGGCTCTAGAGGATACCCTGCATCGCCAAGTAGCCAAAATCTTTTCTTATTAATGAATCTTTTGTTCAAATCTTCTCTCTCCGCACTATTGTTCCAAACAAAAGAATCATGCACTCTTCCACCATATACAGCAGATATTGCCATAATTTTGTTTTCGTGATTGCATACAATCATTGCATTTAAACTGTGGTGACCTTTTCTATTAAAATATATTTCTTCGTTTACAGAAGGCCGAATGAGGGCCAGGTGCGTTCCATCAACAGCGCCAGAAAAAAGAATTAAGAAATTATGAAACAATTGGAAGTAGTGAATCCAGATTACTCGGGTTTTAGATTACTCGGATATTCGAGTAATAAAGACCTACACAACCCGAGTAACTCGGGTCTCGGGTAAAAATGAATAAATTTTTTTTTTTAATTAAATGGTTTTATTTGGTTAGTTCTGAAATGAATTGAATTTAACACGTTGACGGACAGTAGAAACAAGTGAAATTCGAAAATTGACACTATATGTTTTTGTAATTTTTAGAATATTAGAAGTATAGTTTTACTCTTTCTGCTTAAATACACTTAATTTTGATTAATTCAGCACAGCCGCAGTGTCTAAAAACGACCGTTTCGTATTGGACGGCTATTGCCGTCATGTCACATAGTGAACTTGACGGCTATAGACGCAACTGTCCGTCAACGTGTTAATAAAAAAAAAAAACTAAATATGAAACATGTAATTCAAACTTTCATATTTAATTTAATTAGTTAAAAAATAGTATTTAAGGAATACAATACCATTTAAAGTATTCCTTTTCAATGAGAACGGAGTTTTGTAATGAAATTAGATGCTACTGAAAACACTCTCACTGGAAGTTGAAGTTGGTGGGATTGTTAGTAATGATTGGTGTAAACTTATTAACTGAAAATCACTAAATGAATGAAAAAAATAATTGAAATCATGATATAAACATTTTTATTTCTTCGTCTACTCCGTTTTCGGATTTATAGTTTGAAGTGTATTTATTTCAAAATTGATACTTGATATCGGTTAGAATTTTTTCGAGAGTTCGAGTACTCGAAAATAAGATAAAAGATTCGAGTACTCGGGTACTCGATAATCGACATTGGATTCTCTAATTGGAAGATGTTAAAAAAAATTTATTTATATTTTAAATCAAAAATTAAGCCACTTTTTACTTACCAATTGTGTTTGGTAAATTGAATTTTTCTAAAAAAACTTTTTGCAACCATCTTCAATATTTGAATTTGTCCACTTAATCCAATCGGAACACAAAACATTCTGAAGTTCAATTGTAACTTCCGTTACAATTTTGGATAAAGTGGACAGGGCATAAAAAATCGTTTGCTGTTGTCCACTGGTACCCTCCACCTGCAAGCACCTCAAGGCAACAACACAATTTTATAATTGTTGGCACTTTAGAACTTCGGACTCCTTCAGCCAAATCCATTTTGTTTAAAACATACTCGAAAGCCTGTTTCGATAATCGAAATCTCTGTATAAAACTGGAAACATTTATTTATTTAATTTTAATTTATAATTTAAAATTGTTGCAAAAATTAAGTTCCTATTATCGGGAACAGAGAAAGGGTCTGAAATGTCCCTCAGATGTCTTCGCATTATTCTCTCAACTTTTTTATTTTTTTTTTAATTTTCAATTTCGGACTCGTCCATAATAAAAAAATTAATCCACTTAACCATTTGATTAAATTTTTTTTAATATTTTTAATTTTTTCTTTTTAAATTATCCAAATGTCTACATTCACCAAAAAAAAATTTAATTTCTATACCAAAAAACCGAAAACAACATCAAATTATATGTCGCTTAAAAAATGTTGTTCGAACTACATTTTTTTTTTTACAGGAAGCAAAACTTAAAATTAATGTCGCTCGAGCAACATTTTTTGAACAACATAGTTATAGAATCTGGCCTCTGGTAAGTGCTTTTTTTTATAAATGTCTATCCTTCATTCGAATTAATTTATAAAAAATTGATTTAAAATTAATTAAATACATTTTTAAACTTTATTTTCATACACATCAAATATGATATAACATGAACTGTATTCAACAATTTTCATACAGATCATAATATTTGCCCATATAAAATGTATGAAAACTTTGGGTGCCATGCCATATCTCCGAAACGGGGCCAATCCTTTTACACAGGGCTGTGGAGTCGTCAAAAAATAGTTCCAACTCCGACTCTAACCGCTAAAATTTTTAATCCATGAATTTTGAAACATTTGCTAAAAAAAATTCTTGGAGTCTCCGATACAAACACCACAACTCCGACTCCACAACTCCGACTCCACAACTCCTAATCCGACTCCAAAGACAGAGCCCTGCTTTTACATACTATCTTATATCGTCAAAAACAAAGTCTGTGAAAAATTTCAGCCAAATCGGAGGTATGCGGTATTCTGAAGTACACCCTTTTTTCCTTGTATTTTCCTTATTTTTTCTTATTTTTCCTTATATTGAATGCATGGTATATCATAAATGATATTCATGAAAAACTCGATTTTCCGGAATACGGAAAGAAAATTAGAAATTTTCCCTGAACAAACGTTGTTTAGGAAGCATGCATTGAAGGGTTAAGCCATGCTGTTTTTTTTCATTATTTATGTCGCTAATAATAAATATAGTTATAACCGAAATTGTGTTTACAGCATAAAATGTAGTAGAAATCATCTAGCAAACAGTGTTGTCATGCAGCCATAATTCTAGCCATTTTGAAATAATTTAAAAGCCATTTTGCCACTGAACTTTTTGAGTTTAAAAAGTATTTTAGAATTTTTAAATGTTTTTATTTCTAAGTTGTCGCCGGTTTTAATTTTTTTTTTATTTTTCCTTAGCCGCCGATTTCCCCCAAAACAAGTAATTTTAAGTCGACTGTCCGCAGCAGCCGAAGCAGTAAAATCGACTAGTCGCCGTCGAAAAAATCGATCGGTGTTATGTCTGATATGACTTGGCCATTTTAAATATTTATTTAGCCATGAAGTTTCACTTCTTCCGTGTGTCCCGCGACTCGTACATGTTTTTTATTAGATTACTATAAGATGATGATTTTTTTTAACTTGAAACTTTCAAATATCTCGATAAATAAGCACTCTACGAAAAAGTTTCAAAATCAAATTCATAATCAAATTCATTAATAAGAAAATAAGATAAAATACAACATTTAAAAATCATTCATTTTTTAATTCTTACAATTATTGCAAGAAAACCAATTCAATTGACAGAAATTCACGGCTCAACTTCCTCCTAAAGACCTCCAAATGAACCCCTTACTTTATCTCTGGCAATAAGTTTTTAAGTTTTTGGTTCAATCAACCCCTCCCTTCTCCTAAGGTATAATTGAAAAAAATTCATTAGTTTATTCATAAATATTGTTACAAGATGTCATTTTCTTATATTCCTATTAAAGAATGAAAAATCCATTATTGTATAATCTATGTGAATGCTGATACATACTCAAATTCAAGATATCCAGGCTTCGACGAGAAAATAAGTCTATTAAAAAGATAATGGGGAGATTTATTTGCAACTATTTTAGTTAAAAGCAAATATTCCTTATTTATAAATTCCTTATTTATAAAGAATCCTCAAACTTAGTCCCGAAGAATAAATGTGACACTTTAGTCAGATTTCTAGCAAATCTATTAAGACCATAGCAAAATCTTAACGAACAATTAAAGCACACTTTTAGTCTCATGCAGCAGCACCACAATAAAGTTCATAATCGTACAAAAAGAATGGTTTAATAAGTGCATTTATATAAGCAATTTTTTTTTATCCATATTACCTTATTGCTAAAATTATTATTTTTGATTACAGATTCAAAATCTATGGCTAAAAATACGCATCTACATTTTTTGTATTTTTTTTGGATTGGTGATAGATAACTCTTTGCTACTGAGAGTTAGATTACGGCACTAACCTTGCTTTTTTTTTTTTTTGATTTTGTTGATGTCCACTTAAAGTAAGTTTTTGTTGTTTTTCAATTTTGGAAATCTCATTTATAAGAGTCAAAATCTTACTGGTATAGTATAACTATTTGAAAGGCATTGGATATATGTGTGTACTTTTATATTTTCTTTGAATTTTCTGCTGTGATAAAGTGTATTAAATGTTCGTAAAAGATGGAAGAAACATATAGAAAAAAATGTTCAAAGAATTTGTTTTTATTTTGCTCAAACTTTATTTCTTCTATGACTTAACATTTATTTATCTTTATCAGATAAGCCTTATGTAGGTAAGTACCTTCTATGCAGAGCCCTTCAAAATAAATAATATTGCAGTTTTTTTGCCTTATAGTTTATTATCATTTATTTCTAGATTTCTAGGCCATTCATTATTTTATATGTTTAATATTATGTAGTAAATTTTATTTTGATTTCTTTAATTTATTATTATTGATTGATTTTTAGTTTTGTGCGCTAACCTATACTTTTCGAACAATTAATAGCAACATGTTTTAATTTTTTGTTTTTTTTTTTAAATTTTGTGATTGCAATGTGCTTATAGTTTTGACATAAGTTTAAAATTCCTGAAAATCTTAAATATAATAAAATTATAATTATTTTTATTAAATGTAATAATTATCAAATAAATTTAGTTCAATTTATTATTTTAAAATGATAATGAAAATAATTTTTTTTTTTGTGTAAGACATAATTTATTTTTTTTTTGTTTTTTGTCTTTAGAAACACCCCAGGTAGTAAAAATTAAATTATTAATTTCATTAAGGTTCAAAAAACAGAAAAATGACCTTGATTATCACAAAAATGTAACAGAATGGAATTTTTAGTCCATTATAAAAATAAACATTGTTAAAACAGTTTTCTTCGTTTAGTTCGATTAAGTTGGTGAATTCAATAAAATGTAATTCACATATATGGGCTGGTGCTCTTAAACCCATCTTGAGTACCTGGACAAAGATCAGAGAAGGGCTTTTAGATTGATCAACGATCACCAAACCACCAGCTCTTTAACCTCAATCAATCACCGTCGCAATGTAGGTTCACTTTCAATTTTCTATAAATACTTTGTCGGAACGGATACGTGTTTCCTGGAAGTAAAGGCCCTACTTCCTCCACTTCAAGTATTTTCATGCCAAACACGTACCGCTTCAACGTCACACCCATTTTTCGTCAAAATTCCTAGATGTGATAGAACGAGCTCTGGAGATTCGTTTTCAATTCGCACCTCGAAAATGTGGAATGCTCTCCCATCAGCTGGCGAACGTTTGATTTACGAATTGCGCCGCTTTAAGAAAAGTGTAAACGATTACCTATTGACTGTCCCACTTTTTAATCCCGTCTAAACTTCCTGTCCCCATTATCAAATCCATACTTCTTATAAAAGGTATCCCACCTACTAATTTGGTAACTTTAAATAAAAAAAATGACACCATATTAATTCGATTATGAGGCGCAGGCCTTATATTTATGTTAGCAAATGTAGAACAAAAATACCGAAAGACTAAACTTTAAAGCTTTACCAAAAATTTAATAAAAAATCTACTCATTTAGTGAGAGTCAAGTTCTCTAAGTGTAAGACAAGAATCTCTAAGTCTCGCCTATCAATTTTATTTACAATTTCATTAAGCTATTTTAAAAAAAACAACACAAACACTTAACACTTAAAAAAGTTAGACATATTGAGAAATTAACACAAATTCCAGTCCGAGGTAGGAATCGAGGAGGATAGGGTAATACCACCATGACTCATATTTGTGATTCTTACAATCCCATTAAAATCGCTTATAAAATGTAACAGAGTTATTAAAATGTATTAATAAATATTATATACACTGACAAAACACATAGCTGGAGCGACTAGAAATTAAATCTAACTAGTGGACGACGTGAGCAAAATTTGATATAGCAAGGAAAAATAGCGAATAGTTTTACTTTTTAATATGTCTGTTCATGTATGATTATAGCAATATTTGTCATAAAAATTTCAGAAATTCATATTGTGTAAAAAAATTATTTATTGTTATTCATTTTTCGATAGAAAAAATCATAAATTTCGAGTAGCAAATGTTGCTACAATTTGTTTGGTATGTATTTTTGGGGAGTTATTACGTATTTAATAATAAATGCAAGATATTGAGCACAAACTATCAGAAAATATTGCAGTTTTTACTTTTCATAGCGGGTTCTTATGGTTAATTTTCCAACCAGTCTTTTTTTTTCCCCAGAAGTGATAGCTGATTTAGAATATTTTTTCCTCATTTCTGTTAAAAAATAAACAAAATAATCTTCAGACTTCTAAATTTGAGATGGAGAAAAATTACTATGGAATTTTGTTAAAAATAGAAAAAATGTATATTCTTTTGGGAACAGACTAAAATTCAAATATGAGGTATAGAAATTTGCAATATATAAAACTGTTGATATTGAATTCATTTTATTATTTTAATAATTCATATTATATAAACATTTAACATTTTTTTTCATCCGAACAGCAAATTGTTACGAAAAATTAGTTTGACTAATTTATCATTTAGTAAAAATTTAAAAACGGTTTTATACTTGCTATTAAAAACTAAAGAAACAATTGAGTAGACAACCATCTATAATTGAATGTTTTATCATAAGAAACTGAGGACAATTCTACAGTGAGTTTTAAGTCTTCGAACGAATAGATCGTAGGTCGATTTTTAGTAGATTGGTTCAAATGGATCAAGCTATTGTAACAGACATGAAACATATTGTGGCTAGGGTTTGCAGCCCCGGGATCCCGGGATCCAGAAATCCCGGGATCCCGGTGTTTCTTTAAATCCCGAAATCCCGTGACTAAAATAACTAATCCCTGAATTATATTTTGAAATTTTTTTCTCGTCAAAATTCTCTAAGAATTTAATCGCAGATTTTTTTTTGTGAAATACATACGTAGAATTTTTTTTTGGCAATTATTTTTTCCTCAACAAAATGTTCCAAGAATTTAATTCTCAGAAAATTTACATTTTTTTTATGGAATACGTAGAATTTTTTTTTGTGCAATTAACTAGTACTAGACGCATTTTAGTTTTACGCATTTAATATTCAGTTTACAATTAAAATTTACGAGTGAACAAGTGTTTTGGTGAGCATAATAGAACAATAAGTAATTTCAACTATGATAATGTGTAAGTATTTTTCATAAATAGTCCAATTCTAATCCCGGTATCAATCCCGGGATCCCCGGATTTAAATATTCTGATCCCGAAATCCCGGGATTGGAAATATAATACGGGATTGCAAACCCTAATTGTGGCTATGAAATATTTTAGCCATTTCAGAATTATAATACAGGCAAATAGTCCAAAATAAACAAAAAAAATTGCGAAGTGGCTTTAACTTTGAAAATGTGTATATTTCAAGAAACCAAGGAGTCCCTAGCGAAAAAGGGTGTGCTGGAGTGGCTACGCTCGACCCTTTGTGGCACATGTAAATAATATTATTTTGTAATTTTTTTTATGTAAATTACTATCAATATAGACAAATTTGGCATTTTTAGAAAATTTAGCAAATTTAGCATCCTAAATTTAGCATCCTACATTAACATTACTATAATTTTGTTTCTGTTAATAATATTAACAGAAACAAAATGATGATGATTGGTTCAGAGAAAAACCTGAAAAATTAGAATCTGCATAGCTCCAAAAAAAGGAAGTGAAATGAAGGTATGAATATAGACAAAAACGTTTAATAAATTGTTGAAATATAAAAATATATATTTTTTTAAGATCCATTATCATTTAAAAAGCAAGCAATTAATTCGGAGGTTTTGCGAAAATTAAATGCTAATTTATCAGAACAGCTTGAACATCCGGCTTTATCATTGAAAAGAAAGCGTAAAATTAGAATTTACAAAAAAAAATATAGGACAGTTGACGATGAAAGTGGTAAAATGTACCAATGTAGACATTGCACCTTGAGATTTAGACAAACAAAAAGAATTTCAAAACACGAACGGCTTCATCGTTTTAGAATTAAACTTCAATGTAAGTAAAACTAGATTTTGATTTTATTTTTTTTTTACTTTTATTTCAATTATCAAAATTAACCACTTAAGTTTCAGTTTTAAGAATTCCGATATTTATGAATTTCTTCATATTTTTTCTTATGATTATTTTAGGATCACAAAATATTAGTTCTTCTATTAAATTAAAAAACTGAACGACTACACTATTTTTGTTTCTCGAGCTCTTTTTTAATTTTTTTTTTTGCAAAAAATATTTTGCTGATAATTGGAAATTCCAGCAACATGTACTGAAGCACGGCAATTCATTTTTCAAATTATGTTTTAATATAAGTTTTTTATTTTTTATTTATTATCTTTTTTTTTTTTAAATGGATTTCAAAAATATTATTTAATTAAAAACAATCACATATAGTAATGATAACAATATTTATTTATTTATTTATTTATTTCCCACTTAGCACAAGCAGTTTACATATAATATTTACACTATTTTAGATTTTACACCTATCCATTTATACAAAATCACAAAAAGAAAAATCTATAATATCCCTATATTTATTAGAAGCAATAAGCATACGATTAATTGGTTAATATACCACAGTTTCTCCTATGAAAATGAATTCTAAACAGCGAAACTGATCTCAAACTTTCAAAAGAGTTTAATATAGTTTTATTCCTTATAAACGGTGAATCAATTAATTCTCCTAATACATAAACAACGAAAGTCACGTCTGCTACTTCTCTTCTTTTCTGAAGCGACAATAGATTGATTAATTTTAGGAGGAAGACGCACTGGATTCACTCAAGGCAGGTTACGCAGTGCAAAACGTAAAAAGTTTCTTTGAACTGATTGAAATATTTACTCATGAAGTTTGTAATAAGGTGACCAGACTTGACTAGCATACTCCAGATTAGGTGTCACTAAACAAGTGGAAACACATTTCAATACGTAAGGGTCATCAAATATCTTGGACCATCTTTTTATAAGACCAAGCATACAACAAACCCTATTGATGATAGAGGTATAATGATGTTGAAACGTTAGTTGAACGCCCAAGTCCTTAATGGTAGATACCATTCTTATGCAAAGATTATTTAATGTATATTGATATGAAATGGGACTATGACGTCTAGTAAAACACAAAACAACACATTTATTGACATTTAGAGATAAATTGTTATAAGAGCAGTTTTTGAGGTTCAGCCTCAAAACCGTGGAAAGTAATATATTTTATACTAAATATATATGTAAAATTTATTTTCTCAACTTTGAGAGCTAATAACTCGCGAACCACTGCATCGATTTGAGTTCTGAAAATGCCAAAAGTAGCGTAATTTTAAGTACTTTAATCTCTGCATAAATTTTTATATGAAAGATATTTTGGTTTTTGAGCTAGAGCCGCAAAACCGTGGAAAGTAGATTATTTCATACTAAATATATGTGTAAAATTAACTTTCTCAATTTTGAGAGCTAATAACTCGCGAACCACTGCATCGATTTGAATTCTGTAAATGCCACAAGAAACGTAATTTTAGGAACTATAATCTCCGCATACATTTTTATATTAAGGGGTTATATCCACTTGCGAGGCAGAAAAAACGCGTTTTTTTGTGAATTTTTTCCAAAGAGGCATTTTATTTTATACATTAATGGAAAAAATGTACTTAAACAGAATTTAATGTACTTTAACAATCAGCGGTTTATTTAAAAAAATATTGGATCCCCTAGCTCCTGTAGATGATCTGCGGAGAGACCTCCAAAAAAAAGTGCTTGGCGGTGTGCAAGATATCTCTGGTCCAAATTATCTGAAAACCAAAAACCAAAAATATTTAGTTTTGTAATAAATAAATACAGGTAATGATCGAAGGTCTAGTCAAAATTTTGATTTTTGACAAAATGGCGGCCGTTCAAAAAAAAAATTCAGTTTTTCATGAAAATTTTTCACTTCAAAGTGGCTTAAAAAATCGAAATTATTGTCCAAAACCTTATTCCTTCGATCATTACCTGAAAAATATATCTGAGTAAGTCGTGTGAAAATTTCAAACCGATCGGTTTAGCGGTTTCGGAGAAATTTTGTACACCGACTCTGAAAACACGGTTTTGAGATAAACACGTTTAAAGTTTCGGGAACGATTAACACTAAATTAAAAATTTTTTTTTTCAACTTACATCGTGTCATCTATTCCAGCACCATAAGAGGAACCCTCTGCTTCGTCGTTTGCCTCCAAAATGTTTAGTTGTTGAAGCTACCAGAAAAAGCTGCTACTCCGGCTCGTGCTCCGCCTACTTTCGAACGCTCGGAGACGATCTTACTAATACGCTCATATCTCCGAAACTAATTGTCGGATCGATTTGAAATTTTCAGAGAATATTCTTGAATATATGTACATTCAAAAAATGAAAAAAAAAAATCGATTTTTTGAAAATCACAAGTGGATATAACCCCTTAAAGCTATTTTTGGTTTTTGAGCTAGAGAAATAAACATAAAAATGTTGTTTTATTCGAATAAAATCAATTTCTCGAAAAATATATTTTGATTTTTAACGTTTTATATATAACTCATCGGTACTTAACTCATCGGTCGATTTTGGATAAGTTATATCCGTTTTAATTCATCCGAAAATTGGCCGATGATTTATATCCTTTGCAATGCACATAACTCATCCATCGCTGATAAGTTATGTGCTTTCAGAAAAATAAAACTGATCTGGCAACTTTTTCGGATGACTTAAATCCTTTTTAAAACACATAAGTCATCCGTAAAATTATGAGCGAACATTGTCGTCGCAGCTCCGTATTTTTTTTTTCGGTCACTGGTCGAACTGGTGATTGATCAGTGGGATTTGCGGCAGTGGGATTCCACCTCAAAGCTTATTTGTAACAAACACTACGGTACTTTCTCTTTGGCCAATGAGTAGCCATATACAAAGTATTTGAAAAACTTGATTGGCAAATACTGGGTCGAGCACACTATTGAATGCTCGGGACTCATTGGATTCTTCAAAAGAATGTGTTTGTTTATGAGTATAGAAAGAAGAGATTTGTTCCTACTATTTGTAAATAAAATGAATTTCGTCTTTTTAACATTCTAAAGTAGTTTTTTTTTACCATTGAGCCACTTAAAAAATAAATTCGAGTCATCATTAAATTTATTTCCAAGTTTTGTTATATTATTGATGTACAAAAAGTAGGAGGACTCCAATTTCCTTTAACATTGAATCACTAATAAGATATCCTTAAACTTTGTACTGATTAGACAAGTAATTCATTAGCAGTTCAACGAATTTCTAGTTGATTGAATTGATCTATTAAGATTAATGGTTTACCATATATCAAAATCCTTTTTATAGACCCACAAACACCGTACAATAATAATAACCCTTGTCAAGATCATACACAATTTCATCAGCAATTTCATTCGCTGACTGAGTATCTTCACATTCACTATTTCAGGGATTAAAATTAACTAATCTCTTATTATAAACTTTTTCATATAGTTAATAAAGCGATATTATAGTGCGATTAATTTTCTGTACGGAATAAGGTCAAATTATAATAAGAACTATACTCTTATGAAGTGAATGTACAAAAAATGCAGTAACTATTTCTTTTTTAAATTTAAAAGAACTATTGGGTTGGTCTAGGATTATATATTAGTTTATAATTATATATGCTCAATAATTTAACAATTAAATTTGTATTTTTATGGGAAAATAATAAAAAACATTTAAACAATTTCTTAATACTAGACCCAACCCATTAATACTTTGAAATTTAAAAAAGAAATAGTTATTGCATATTGTACAGAATTGAACATAAGAGTAAAGTTTTTTTGACCATACTCCTTACAGAAAATTGTTCGCAATAAAATTTAGCCGTTGGTCAAATTTTTGTTGTTGCGTTCGAAAAAACTTTATTAATTTTTCCTACTTTGCAGATTTCAATTAATTTTTGTCGCTCACTGCTTCAGAAACTTCTAAAATTACAAGATTGAAAAGTAGTTTTTGACTCAAATTATTTAATTTCAATATAAAAATTGTGTTCATAGAGACTGTAGATGAGAAAAATATATAAAAGAGAATATTTGGCTCCCAATATATGGGTGTATTGTTAAAATATTCCTCTAATAAACTCCAAAACAAGATATTTGTTAATCATCTGAATTATTTTTTTCCTTTCAAACCTACTG
Organism: Hybos culiciformis; assembly: GCA_964007475.1. Taxonomy (NCBI): domain Eukaryota; kingdom Metazoa; phylum Arthropoda; class Insecta; order Diptera; family Hybotidae; genus Hybos; species Hybos culiciformis. Next base: position 127,244 of record CAXFZM010000356.1, read on the forward strand.
ATATACATAAGTAAAAGTATAAAATACATTCCTTAAATACTTGACTAGCCAGTCACTTAAAGGTACAACACGTGTTAAACTAGATTTATTTTTATTTGTAATTTCTTCTCTTGGTTTTTATTAATCTACCATTGTTTACGTTTGATTTACCTTAATTAGAGAACTAATTTTTTATATTCATTTATAAAATATGTTTGTTCCATTGTGTTTTGAAAATTTATTATAAATGAATGAAATAAACTCCAAAACAATATTTTATTATTTTTTTTTTCTATGAATTTTTAGTATAAATATTTTGAAACAAAAAATAAGTTAACCGCGAAAAAAAAAATGCGTAAGCATAAAAAGACAACAAATTGAAGTAGCATAATAATTATAAGCATGGACATATTTTTCATTTCAACATTCTCTTTACATATTTATTATTTTCAATATATATAAGCGAAATATATTTTTAACTAGAAAAAAGCCTGCACAGAAAAAATAGTGCAGGCCCTAGCCTAGTAACTATGCCCTCTTTTTAGTCATTTCGAAAAGAATGCTTTATTTTTTTATTGATAAAGTACGCCTTGGTTTTTTTGTTTACATTTTAAAGTTTTTATCAAAGTACGCCTTGCATTCAGTGTTGCATAGTCATTCGGTTATTTTATTTATTATGTAAGTTCAAAAAAATAAATAGAGGAAAGTGCCAACACTGCCAAGGTCGTTCACTTTTTATTATATTAGATATTTTTGATCACTGTACAAATTTTAAATATGTACTATAGGAGTAGTGGTGGCTGAAAAATAAATTTTCAACCCTCGCGCCCTAGGCAGATTTAATACATATCGCTCCCTTCCTCTTCACCCTAACCGTGTATCACAAAAACAAATCTTACGTTAAATTTTATTATATTAAACATGCATTACATTTTATAACGTGAACCTAAATTGATTGGACGAGTAGAGTGCTGACTACTATAGATATTGTGTATTGCCGATTTTCTAATACTGTTGATTTTAACTAAATAAATTTTAAAAGTAAAGAAAATAATTTTAAATATTTAAAAAAAAATTATATGGATTTAGCAAAACGGACTTTGGCGCCCTAAGCGGTCGCCTAGTTCCCCTATATGGTAGAGCCACCACTGTATAGGAGTCTGGAAGGATAATGTTTTTTAAAATAATTTCTACATTTTTGCCTTGTAAATTTATGTCCACCCAATGTTCCGGAACTGCAACCTCGATGAATTTGAAGAAGCACGGGACAAAATAGAAAAGGTACGGCAGTTTTTGATCTGTGTATTTTAAACAAGGATAATAAGCATCATCCATAAGTGACCTTCTCCGACCATCAATGGATCATTTTTGGGTGAATCTTAAATGAAAGGAGCCAAATCTTTTTTGTAATCCAAGAAGGGCTAAATGGGATCTTCTGAGGGAAAACTTACAGAGCCTCACCCTTGATCTAATTTTTTTTGGAAGACAAGTCGAAGAAAATAAATGTTAAGTTAACGTATGATCATATAAAAATATTTTATTTTGAACTTAATCCTGTTTGTATTGTATGATATGTCTACCTACGTTATATTATGGAAGTAAATTTTGATTTTTTTTATTAAAGTAGGAAAGTTAAACTGATTCAAATAAACATAACGAATAAAATTAATTAAGTTAAGTTGTCCATTCGTATAAACTATGTAGAAGCCAAGGAGGGCTATGCAATAACATATAAATTTTACAAGAATAAAAGAAAAGAACTAAACAATTCCGCGCTGTAGTGATATCTCTTGACTTTGCAACAAATATTATATATAAATCAATTTAATTCCGATTTAATTACGGATTTTTAAAATTAATGTCATTTTATTTTTTAACTTTATGATTAATTCAAAACCAATTGCCGAAAATTAAAAAAAAATTATATATTAATCCAACAAGACTTTTGAGACTCTTTATTATTCATTGTTCAAAGAAAAATTAAAATTAAATTTATGTAAAATAAAAAATAAAAAAAAAAATAAAATGGGTCAACTGCAATATTGCTTGGATCGGTTCCACTGAAGTTCACTCAGATAAAATACATTTTCAATATCACATCACAATATATGTTGAAAATCACATTATATTTATTACTATATTAATTTTTATGATTCAGATGCAAGTGAATTTAACTTTAAAATTTTATATCGTGTAACCGCACATATTTTTCTATAGAAATTAAATTATATGGTTGAATTCTTTTTTTTTGGATATATATTTTTTTAATATCTTTTTCTTTACAATTTTAAAAGCTTCTTGAACATATAAAAAGTATCTATTTATTGTATGTATTTCAAAAAAGTTTGGACATAATTTTTGGTTATGTCGGTATTTTTTTTAACACCACACGCAAATTGATTCAAGGTTAAAAGTTTATTATAGCTGCGGCAGTTATAATTTCTGTATATTTTTTCCTAGGTGTTTTTTTCCTATTTATGCGTTGTAATCCTAACTTTCTTTATTATTATCAAAGTGATACAATCATATTAAATGTAAATTATGTTTGGAAGCTGTTTCTGCAGTTTTAATATAGAAGATATAAAGAGTAATGAAAACTAAAAGCAATTAATCATATTCACATATAACTTATCACTTTTTATTATTCTTGAGAATATTTTACATGTTTACAATTATTGAATTCTTCTATATCGTGGTGGCACGCTGATGGAGTATCCCCTTAAATAGCAAGCATCGAAGCGAGTGGATATGTGTTAAATATTTCTCTTTTTTATTTTCAGAAATAATTTTTAACATTTAATTTAAATTAGAATTAAAACAAAAATATTTTTTTTTATAATTACAGCTTTTATTATCAGTTGTAAAATTCCTTTAATATTCCTTTAAATAAATTAATAAATAAATAAATACATTATTCCTTTAAAACATTTTAATAATTTAATAAATGCACTATACGGTTGGTGCATGACTCCAACCTACTCTGATAATGGGGATGAAACAAATAAATGAGCATTTCTACCCTTTGATCTCAATTCCTGAAATAAGATAAAAAAAATATATATTTAGAATATCTTAAAAATTATATTAAGTATCTTAAAAGTAAAGTATTTTAAATCGAAATGTTTCTTTATACATTGTTGAGAATGTTCTATACATTATATTTATATATTTTTTTTATTTTATTTTGTTTTATTAAACAATTGTTTGTAGTTTTTTTTACGGGAGAGGCTTGCAGGTTGCCACTACTTGCAGGTTGCCACAACTGATTTATTTTGACATTCTAGCAGTCTCACAAACTAAACTCCAAGTGACATCGACGTCAAAAGAACAGTTGTCACTTTTAATCTACTTTTGGAGCGGACAGACGCAATAACACAGTGTTACTGAGCAAAGTGTGAATTATTATTTTCAAAAACTTTAAAAATTAAAAATTGTGTTTTTGTCCTGTGCTCGTAAAGTGAACTTTTTTATTAGTTGTGGTTCTTTTTCATTCAATTAACATATTCCAAAAAGAATTAAAAATATATTATGAATTGGCAATTTTTCTAAATGGATTATACAAAATTGTGTCAGAATGCAGGTTGCCACCTTTATTGGCTTGCAGGTTGCCACCTTGATGAAAGCACTGATGACTGTATTGTTTTTTAGAAGAAAATGTCGGAAGTAGACACAACTCTATTATGTGCCACAAATGCAAACGAGCCGTTCACGCGAAATGTGTTTCAGTGTTTTAACTTCACCGAATTCTGAGTCCGATGAAGATATAAGATAATAAATATGTAAAGAGAATGTTGAAATGAAAAATATGTCTATGCTTATAATTATTATGCTACTTCAATTTGTTGTCTTTTTATGCTTACGCATTTTTTTTTTCGCGGATAACTTATTTTTTGTTTCAAAATATTTATACTAAAAATTCATAGAAAAAAAAAAAATAAAATAATAAAAAATAATAAAAATTCCATATCATATTGCAATTTTATTTTTTATGTCAATTTTCAGTCATTTCTTTATGTTTACAGCCACTGGGTGCAAGTGAAATTCAATAAATTTGAATACATTTCTAAATGAGACATTTTTCGGTTTCAGTTGTTCAACATTTTCAGCAATTTTCCAAAGGGTGGCAACCTGCAAGCCTAAATTTGAAGAGTTCGATTTTAGATACTTTTGAAAATTTGCTACAGAATTTTTATTTTTTGAGATTTCAAATGATTTCTAGGCCAGGATTGTAGCTTTTTACTTACTCTTTCCAACGCATATACTTTTTGTACAATACGTTCATTTTTTGACGAGTTATGATAAAAAAAGCTATGGGGTGGCAACTGCAAGCCTCTCCCCTACATGTTTTCATTTTTTGTCTGTATATTTGTCCGTTTCTCCGTCTATTCGTCTGTCTGTGTCGCGCACAATAATCCTATATAACTACTTGATTGTTTTCCATGAAATCAATGCCAAAATATAACCATCAAGCCAAAACGACAAATTCTGTGACAACGGACAACGGAGACAAGTTTTGAATGAATTGTGCGCAACATTTTTAGATGGGAAGATCTCGATGGAAACTCGAAACAAACAAAACACCTCAATTGTGTCCGCTCGAACTCGGATTTGGGTTTGATCATGGATTGCCGGAAAAGTTGTTAAATGAGTCAATTAAAGAAACATAAAGAAGTTTAGCCCCAATTGTTACTAATGATTCGATTGTAAGGCTGAAAGCGGAACGGATTAAATGAAAGTTGGTGTATGAACAAATATTTTCCAGATATCTTTTTTAATATCGAAATTTTGAAAGATTAGGTTTTATTCTCCATTTATGAGGTATTGTACTATATTCTATTAGAGGTATAATAAATAAATTCTAGTTTTACTTACATTTTATCTATATGTATTTCTAATGTGCATCACGATTCTGTCACAGAATACTGCCAATCGGTCGAACATCGAATATTATAGTCATGCCATCATTGAATTCAATAAAAATGTGTCTTTACGATATAGATTTCTTAGTTGAAAATTTACAAGGATTCAACATATCTGAAAAAAAAAATATATTTATCATTATTATTTTAATTTATAAAATTTATTAGAACCAAAATCTAAGAGACTATCATTTGTAAAATTGGTTTTATTTTACATGAATTAACAGAAGCAGCAAATCTGAACGAATTAGTGGACTCTACAAAGCAATCTTAGAAAGGCGAAACATTAATGAATAAACTTGAAAAAACGCATTAAAATAATTATATCTTTATGCATCGATCACAGCTAATACCGCAAAGCAATTAAGAGCTACCGTAAAAACAGATTTTCTGCGTTATTTCTAATTTATTTTAAATAAAAATTATAAAAAACGAAAGATATTAATTTTATTGATTTTTTGTAAAAATAATTTCTTAAAATTATTTCATAATTAATTAGAAAACTAAATTTATTTTTTTTTTGCTCCTAAAAGAATTGACTAGATCACAAAATAATTTTTTTGTTTCTTTTTCACAGCGTTTCTTTTGCATCGATATTTGCAAAAGCAGTTGTTTGCAGTTGATTTTTTTTGCTTTCAGGTAAAATTACCTGTGAACAGGTTTCCGGAACATTCCTTCAAAAATTGCTTTTCGGTATTAGCTGTGCTCAAGGCATTAAAAAGGAAAAATTATCTTTAATTCTTGCAGAAGTCGCAATTTGAAAGTTTTTTGCATTTAGTGAACCCTTGAACTTAGTCCACCTTCAAAATAAAACGAATTATAATTAAATATAAATTAAAAATGTTGTTAAAATTTCAATATGACTAAAATAATATTACAGTCCTTCATATATGTAATATATATGTGTATAAGGTGTTATTGTTTAAGCATAATCAAATCTTATTAAAACCATGAAATCTTCTCTATTATCAAAAAGGTTAAAAATGTTAAAAGGTGTTAAAAGGTTAAAATAATTCAATTTAATTATGTTGAAACCTGTTGAAATAAGTAGAATATCTATATAATATAAAAATAAACATTTTCAAGAACATAAAATCATTTATCATCTTCGACGATATAACAGGTAGGTAAATATGTGACAAAATAAACACATGGAAAGTGTAATACAAAAATTCTGCATTTTGTGGTATGCATTTTTGATTTAACATTTTCTTTACTTTAATTTAATGTATAGCTTTTAACTTTTTTTTTTTGGAATAACAGCTTGCAACAATAACAAATGTTCATTAAACAATTTGAAAGGTGCGCACTGTTTTTCATATATCTTGTACATTTAACAGTAGTCGACTATAATAGTTGAAAAAATAAAATAACTCCTAATTATTGTGAGACTTATTTTGTTCAAAAACATATTATTTTATATAAACTAATATACTTGTGGAGTTGAAAAGCTATAATTTCGTTATAAAACGTATAATAGGTTTAAATAACTTTTGAAAATGATTTATGTTTTGTCCAACAAAAATTAATAATACATAAATGATTTTTTTTAATACATGTTTATATAGTACAGTAAATTTCCTGGATTTTGTGTTGTTTTTATTATTTAATTAAATTTTAATATAATTGTTGTGATGATCGCAATTTATGATAATAAGAAATTGAAGTGTCTGCTGAGAAATGAAACAACGTATAATGAAAAGTATAGTTTCGAGTAATTTGAATTTAAAGATTTGAAAATTTAAAAAAACTTATGAAAAAATATCAAGTAACATAAAATTTTCATCTAAAAAACACAACATTAAAAATATTGCAAAGTAGTTGTACTTATAAAATCGAGTACGAGGAATCGATTGGTGCTATTATCTAATAACGACGTATAAATATCATACGTTGTTTCATTTCTGAGCAGACGGTCTTTCCTAGCTAGATTTAATAGAATTATTTAAAATTTATTTATTCTAAGTCCATCATCAAAGTAAAATACTTATTTATTTTTTGTTTCTAAATACTTTTTCTCATTACTCAAATATTGTTCGGATCTTCAAGATAAGTTGTTTTTGACGTTAACAAAGTACAGTGCAATTTCGTTAAATTGTAAAATTGTACGGTTTGCTCATTTATTAAAACTACATCTAAATAATTTACATTAAGATTGATCCTGAATGTATAATTCACATTTTACTACACACATATTACTTACTATATGATGTGATATGTGACATGTACCTAGTTTACATGGAGAGTTGAAACTAGGGTTAAACTACATGTAAACGATGGTTGAGTTGAAATAGAGTTAATCTGACTAAACCAAAGAAATTTGCTAGGTTATGTTAATTCTTTCCATGTAAAAAGTAAGCAACAGCTGTTTTTCTTTTTTGTTCCCAGTTCAACCACAGTTCAATTACAGGCATTTTCGACTACATCATGTAAACAGTTGACCTCCTTTCAACCACATTTCGACTCAACCACTATTGGACTATCATGTAAACTAAGTAATTAGTTTAATACCAAGATTTTAGTTAAAATAACCTGTTACAATAAAAATGACGTAAAATTAACTGGATATCTAAATCAAAAATCCATTAAACTAAGTCATAAGAGCGCTTTTAAGAGAAAAATGGTTTGTTAACTTGTTATAGATATAATTAAACGCAAAAAAAAAAGGATTTTCAAACATATTTTTTTTCCAAATTTTTTTTTGCAAATAACTCAATTAAAATTCAAATGTGCCAAGTGATTATCAATTTATTATGTACATTTTTTGTTTCTTAATTGCTTATCCATTCACTCGAAGCTTTAAAATTTATTGAAATTCATATTAAAAATAGATAATGTCCAGTTTAAACATTCTTCATAAATTTTTCTTTCAAATTAAAATAAAAATAAAAATATGTGGTTCATAAATTATTTTTATTTCACAGATATTGCTAAATTTGATCTCCTTTTCTGGTAGTAAAGTGCTCCTTTAATTGTTTATATGGTCAGTTTTTATTTTTTATTTTTTATTCGATTAATTTTGTGAAATACTCATTAAACCACATTTTATTTGAAAAAAAATATACGTGGGCTTCACTTGAACTATATTAATTAAATTATATTATTATTATTTTGTAGAAAAAATTTTTTTTTTGCATTCATTTTCCAAAAAGTCATAAATATTATATTCTTTAACTAATGTATGTAAGAAATGTCTTAACTTTAATAATTTATTGTTTAATATTAAATCATTTTTTATATTATAGTAATCAGAAAAGTAGCATACTTAAATCTTTGTTATGTAATTGGAATCTTAAATGTATAATTATTAATTGTGGTTTTAAAAAAAAATTCACCATTAAGAAAAAGCCGTTTTAGATTGTTTAAAAGTTTAATTTAGACAAATATATTAGTTTCGAAAGGATTTTGAGCACTTAGCCTTAACCGATTCTAAAAAGTTTTATGCAATTTAAAAGTATATGAGACAGTCCGGAGGAAAATTGCAAATAACATAAATAGGGCTTTTCAATCAAATTTTGGGACAAAAATGTTTGAGACGGAACAAGTTCTCCAGTGGAGGTTTTAAGCACAGGCAAGCAAGGATTTTGCCTGTGGCCTCGCTTTGTTCTTCTTAGTACAATGTACAAGAAAACATGAATTCATATGTAACTTAAAAGAGAATATTCAAATCCAATATAAATGCATACATGAATTTATATTTAACTTCAAAGAGAATATTCAAATCCAATATAAATGAGTATATACATACATACATACGCTATTTACACAAAGTATAAAATCTAATATTTCTAAGTATACTGCACCTGCACTATTTTAAAATATATGTATGTACATATGTATAAATTGTGTTAGTATTATATACACATTTAGTATGGTTTCTATAGCGTTTAGATACATAGGTGCTCGTAAGCAAATTCTTTAATAGCAATTTTTCCAAATTTATTTATTGCCCTACGCATTTTACTCACCTCCGTAGCGCAGAGAGGTTCTTCTTTAAATTAAAGCTTATTAAAAATTATTTACGTTCCACCATGAATCAATACCGCTTATCTGCATTAGCTTCAATTTCTATCGAAAATAAAATAAGTCGGTCTTTGGACTATTCGAATTTAATTGATGACTTTGCGTTTGTGAAAGTCCGAAAAGTTAAATTTTAAATAACACATTTTCAATCCATCCTCTCCTCCTAAATTCTCCATAAAAAAAAAAAGTTTCTAACCTAGGGGTAGCCCAAAACCAACAGTGATATGTAACAGATAGTGATTTGTATCAAACAGTACTTTGTACAAAAGAATGATTTTGTTTAAATTAAGAATTTATAATCCCTAGTATGTTTAATCAATGACATCTCTATTTAAAAGACTGAACATTGAAATTTTTGGCTGTCAGAATGGATAGAAAATAAAAAGTACACTACTACGCAACAAAAAGGTCACACCAGATTCAAATAAACATAGTTTTATTTTTTATTTTATCATACAAAAATAAATGAAAAACAAATATTTTATTTGTATGAGGCACGAAAAATTTTTAACGGACTGTATTGAAAAAAAATTTTTGAAAAGGAGTCCCCCTGATTTTGTGTTTTTTTATTTACAATTATTATCTTCCTTTTTCTTATTTTTTTGATGAAATCCTTTTTTTTTTATTATAGAGGCCAAACCTCTGATTTATCCCGAAAATCGAAAATATAGTTTTTTCTTAATTTAAAAAAAAATTATTTTTAGGATAATATTTTTTGTATACATTCTAGAACATAATAAAAATTTTAGGTTAGGTTTTGGTTAGAATTTTAATACATATACAAATCGAACGTTCAGTTTTTTAGATAGAGATGTCATTGGTGTAATTAATTATTAATAATATATATATGAACATATACATATACTCAAAAGTATACAAGATCTTATTAAATATAAATTTAAAATTAAATTAAATTCAATAATATCGAATCTGAAATAAATACTATTCGTAAAATAAATAGTACAGGCATTTTGAACAGTTTTATTAATGTAAAAAAGTTCAGCCTCGCACCGCAAACTTGCCTGTGGCCTCGCGTGTGATGAAACTGCCACTGAAGTTCTCTTAACACATTTTAATTTTTATAAAAATTTTAGCACAAAAAACTAAGAATTCAAAAGTTATCGAAAAGCTAACATCTACGAGCCCTGCATCATAAGACCTCGTACGGGTTTTTTTTTTTGAGTTTGTTGTACTTTTTTCCAGTTTTCTCCAGTTTTGTATTTTTTTCGTTTAAACCAACCTTTTTTAGGAGTTTTTGGTCTTTATAAAAAAAAAAATTTTTTAAGTTAAATTTTGAGAAAAAAATCATTTTCCAAAAGTCTACTTTTTCAACTTTTTTTATGGGCATCGCAGAAATTTTCGAAAGATGCATTTTGAAGGGCATTTGGGAGTAGTTCATTTTAGCTTTTTGGGTTTTGGCGATAAAATAAAGGACAGAGCCAAAAAACGCCTTTGAAATTCGAAAAAACAGGCCAAAATTGCTATTTTTGGCGTTTTTGACCTGTTTTTTTGATTTTCAAAGGCGTTTTTTGACTCTCTCCTTTATTTTATCGACAAAACCCAAAAAGCTAAAATTAACTACTCCCAAATGCCCTTCAAAATGCATCTTTCGTAAATTTCTGCGATGCCCATAAAAAAAGTTGAAAAAGTAGACTTTTGGAAAATAATTTTTTTCTCAAAATTTAACTTAAAAAAATTTTTTTTTTATAAAGACCAAAAACTCCTAAAAAAGGTTGGTTTAAACGAAAAAAATACAAAACTGGAGAAAACTGGAAAAAAGTAGAACAAACTCAAAAAAAAAAACCCGTACGAGGTCTTATGATGCAGGGCTCGTAGTCGCATTATCAACGATGTACTAAACTATCTATTAATAAATTTCGTAAACTTATTTAATGCTATAATGATATTCAGGGCCGGTCCAGCTATATGTGCATGATGTGCACCTGCACAGGGCGCCTAACGAATAGGGCGCCAATCGATTTGTGGTCAAGAACATGCAAATGCATTCGAAACTGGCTACTGTGCTACTGTGCACAAAAAAACTCTACCCAGAAAAAAATCAACACAGTACACAATTTTTTTTGTATACCATGAGTGCCTAATGGTCAAATAAAAATGCAGCATAGAATAAAATCAACAAAGTATATATGTAAATATTTTTTTTGGTATACACTAGGTAGAAAAAGTCTGCGTACGGCCTCGTTTTCTTATTTTTTGTTCAACATGTTCCCAGTTTTTGATGTCATTTAAAAGAACCATGAAAAAAATTTGTTTGGTGACACTTTCCCTTATGGTAGGGATAAAATTATATAGCGCAAAATTATCTACATTCAATTGCCTTTCAAATGAGATTACTAGTTAATTTCTGAGACGCGGCATTAAAACCGGCTGTAGGCAGACTTTTCCAAAAATTGATATTTCTCAAAATTTAAACTTCGAAAAAAAAAATGTTTTCACAAAAAAAAATTTTTAAAAAAGTCCTTTTAAATGACATCAAACATGTCGAACAAAAAATAAAAAAACGAGACCGTACGCAGACTTTGTCTACCTAGTGTACGTATATTTATTTGAGCACCTGCGCTAGACCTACTGGGGATACCTCGTTAAAAAAAGCGCATTACTATAAGTCTACCTCAATGGTGACGTAGAAATTGTTAGAATATCCAGTTCAAATATTCAAGTAGAACTTTATTTATAGTTAACTTTGAATTTATAGTTTAGAAATTATTCAAATTATTTTATTCATTTCACAAATCAAACTTTACTTAAATAACTTCAATAAATATTTTACTTATTCAAATAGTACGGCTTTATTTATTTAACAGGTTATGGGCCCAGTAACGGTCTTTACATAAGAGAATAATATAATTTAAAGTTATTTAAGCAATATGGAAGGACAAAATCGATGCCAAATTGAGAAGCTGAATGGGAAGAACTACCAGCTTTGGAAGTTCAAAGTTGAGCTACTATTGGAAAAAGAGGAAGTTTTTGATGTAGTTGAGAGTCCAGTTCCAGAGAATCCAGATACTAAATGGAAGGCAAGAAATGGAAAAGCAAAGGGCATAATTGGTCTCTTGATTGAAGATTCATTATTGATTGGGATCAAGAATCTAAAAACTGCCAAGGGCTATTGGGATCACCTCAAGAAACTTCATGAAAAACCATCTCTGGTGAACAAAGTGTATCTATTGAAGGGGCTTTGTAGAATGCAGCTAGGCAACAAGACAATGGAGATTCATATCAGTGAAATGCTAAGCATTGTAGAGGAACTACGAGCTATGGGCGAGGAACTGAAGGAACAACTTACTGTGGCGTTGATTCTGGGAAGTCTTCCGGAAAGCTATGATAATCTTATTACTGCTTTGGAAGTACGTCCAGATGAAGATTTAACAATTTGCATGGTATCCGAGAAACTGGTTCAAGATTTCAAACGTCGAAGTGAATATTCTGACAATGGACAACAGGCGTTCAAATTAAAATACAGGAAGAAGGAAGAAAAGAAGAAATCTGTGGACAAGAATAATATCGAGTGTTTCAAATGCGGCGAGAAAGGACATTACAAGAGTGAGTGTACCAAGACCAAGCAAGCTAAACAAGTTCAAGTTCAGCAGTGTCTAAAAGCTAAGAAAATAAAGAAAAGCTGGTACATAGATTCTGGAGCATCAAATCACATGTGTAACGACAAGGACAGCTTCAATAACTTGGATAGGAGTTATAGTGATAGCGTTGTTGTAGCAGATGGCAGATGTGTGAAAACCGGAGGCTTGGGAGATGTCAATATACCATATCAATCCAATGAATCACGTTTATGTGAAATTCATATTCAAGATGTGTCACTTGTTCCAGAACTTGACAGCAACCTTTTATCAGTGGATAAATTGAACGAGGATGGTTATGAAGTTGTATTCAAGAAGAAAGAATGTAGTATCATGAAAGATGGTTCAACAATTCTTAACATACAGTCAAAGAATGGTCTGTATGAAATTTGTCCAGTGGATAAGCTCATGTTTGCATCGAGTAAAAATGTCAAAGTTGATTGTTTACATTTATGGCATCAACGGATGGGGCACCGGGATATGGCTGCTGTGAAGCAGATGATTGACAAGAAGATGGTGGATGGAGTTCAAATAAAAGGCTGTGATAGTAATTCCAGTTTATGTGATGTTTGTTTGGCAGGAAAAATGAGCAAGAAAAAGTTTCCGAAGAAGTCCAACAGCAAAACAAGTGAGTTGTTAGAACTAATTCATTCAGATGTCATAGGACCATTAGAAGTGACAACACCTTCTGGAAATAGATTTGTATTAACGTTAATAGATGATTCTAGTCGATATAATACAATCTTTTTATTGAAAAGAAAAAGTGAGACAACTGAAAAAGTCAAAGAATTCATTGCATTTGTAGAAAACAAGTTCAACAAACGTGTCAAGAAGTTCAGATCCGATGGAGGCGGTGAATATATTTACAACGAACTAGGAGATTTCTTTCGTCAGAAGGGGATAGTTCATGATTTTTCAGTGGCGTATTGTCCTCAGCAGAATGGTATTGCTGAAAGAAGAAACCGATATCTCATTAAAATGTCAAGATGTATGCTCATTCAAGCTGAATTACCACCACGTTTTTGGTGAATATTCTGACAATGGACAACAGGCGTTCAAATTAAAATACAGGAAGAAGGAAGAAAAGAAGAAATCTGTGGACAAGAATAATATCGAGTGTTTCAAATGCGGCGAGAAAGGACATTACAAGAGTGAGTGTACCAAGACCAAGCAAGCTAAACAAGTTCAAGTTCAGCAGTGTCTAAAAGCTAAGAAAATAAAGAAAAGCTGGTACATAGATTCCGGAGCATCAAATCACATGTGTAACGACAAGGACAGCTTCAATAACTTGGATAGGAGTTATAGTGATAGCGTTGTTGTAGCAGATGGCAGATGTGTGAAAACCGGAGGCTTGGGAGATGTCAATATACCATATCAATCCAATGAATCGCGTTTATGTGAAATTCATATTCAAGATGTGTCACTTGTTCCAGAACTTGACAGCAACCTTTTATCAGTGGATAAATTGAACGAGGATGGTTATGAAGTTGTATTCAAGAAGAAAGAATGTAGTATCATGAAAGATGGTTCAACAATTCTTAACATACAGTCAAAGAATGGTCTGTATGAAATTTGTCCAGTGGATAAGCTCATGTTTGCATCGAGTAAAAATGTCAAAGTTGATTGTTTACATTTATGGCATCAACGGATGGGGCACCGGGATATGGCTGCTGTGAAGCAGATGATTGACAAGAAGATGGTGGATGGAGTGATTGTAATTAAAGGCTGTGATTGTAATTCCAGTTTATGTGATGTTTGTTTGGCAGGAAAAATGAGCAAGAAAAAGTTTCCGAAGAAGTCCAACAGCAAAACAAGTGAGTTGTTAGAACTAATTCATTCAGATGTCATAGGACCATTAGAAGTGACAACACCTTCTGGAAATAGATTTGTATTAACGTTAATAGATGATTCTAGTCGATATAATACAATCTTTTTATTGAAAAGAAAAAGTGAGACAACTGAAAAAGTCAAAGAATTCATTGCATTTGTAGAAAACAAGTTCAACAAACGTGTCAAGAAGTTCAGATCCGATGGAGGCGGTGAATATATTTACAACGAACTAGAAGATTTCTTTTGTCAGAAGGGGATAGTTCATGATTTTTCAGTGGCGTATTGTCCTCAGCAGAATGGTATTGCTGAAAGAAGAAACCGATATCTCATTGAAATGTCAAGATGTATGCTCATTCAAGCTGAATTACCACCACGTTTTTGGTGAATATTCTGACAATGGACAACAGGCGTTCAAATTAAAATACAGGAAGAAGGAAGAAAAGAAGAAATCTGTGGACAAGAAGAATATCGAGTGTTTCAAATGCGGCGAGAAAGGACATTACAAGAGTGAGTGTACCAAGACCAAGCAAGCTAAACAAGTTCAAGTTCAGCAGTGTCTAAAAGCTAAGAAAATAAAAAAAAGCTGGTACATAGATTCCGGAGCATCAAATCACATGTGTAACGACAAGGACAGCTTCAATAACTTGGATAGGAGTTATAGTGATAGCGTTGTTGTAGCAGATGGCAGATGTGTGAAAACCGGAGGCTTGGGAGATGTCAATATACCATATCAATCCAATGAATCGCGTTTATGTGAAATTCATATTCAAGATGTGTCACTTGTTCCAGAACTTGACAGCAACCTTTTATCAGTGGATAAATTGAACGAGGATGGTTATGAAGTTGTATTCAAGAAGAAAGAATGTAGTATCATGAAAGATGGTTCAACAATTCTTAACATACAGTCAAAGAATGGTCTGTATGAAATTTGTCCAGTGGATAAGCTCATGTTTGCATCGAGTAAAAATGTCAAAGTTGATTGTTTACATTTATGGCATCAACGGATGGGGCACCGGGATATGGCTGCTGTGAAGCAGATGATTGACAAGAAGATGGTGGATGGAGTTCAAATAAAAGGCTGTGATTGTAATTCCAGTTTATGTGATGTTTGTTTGGCAGGAAAAATGAGCAAGAAAAAGTTTCCGAAGAAGTCCAACAGCAAAACAAGTGAGTTGTTAGAACTAATTCATTCAGATGTCATAGGACCATTAGAAGTGACAACACCTTCTGGAAATAGATTTGTATTAACGTTAATAGATGATTTAGTCGATATAATACAATCTTTTTATTGAAAAGAAAAAGTGAGACAACTGAAAAAGTCAAAGAATTCATTGCATTTGTAGAAAACAAGTTCAACAAACGTGTCAAGAAGTTCAGATCCGATGGAGGCGGTGAATATATTTACAACGAACTAGGAGATTTCTTTCGTCAGAAGGGGATAGTTCATGATTTTTCAGTGGCGTATTGTCCTCAGCAGAATGGTATTGCTGAAAGAAGAAACCGATATCTCATTAAAATGTCAAGATGTATGCTCATTCAAGCTGAATTACCACCACGTTTTTGGTGAATATTCTGACAATGGACAACAGGCGTTCAAATTAAAATACAGGAAGAAGGAAGAAAAGAAGAAATCTGTGGACAAGAAGAATATCGAGTGTTTCAAATGCGGCGAGAAAGGACATTACAAGAGTGAGTGTACCAAGACCAAGCAAGCTAAACAAGTTCAAGTTCAGCAGTGTCTAAAAGCTAAGAAAATAAAGAAAAGCTGGTACATAGATTCCGGAGCATCAAATCACATGTGTAACGACAAGGACAGCTTCAATAACTTGGATAGGAGTTATAGTGATAGCGTTGTTGTAGCAGATGGCAGATGTGTGAAAACCGGAGACTTGGGAGATGTCAATATACCATATCAATCCAATGAATCGCGTTTATGTGAAATTCATATTCAAGATGTGTCACTTGTTCCAGAACTTGACAGCAACCTTTTATCAGTGGATAAATTGAACGAGGATGGTTATGAAGTTGTATTCAAGAAGAAAGAATGTAGTATCATGAAAGATGGTTCAACAATTCATAACATACAGTCAAAGAATGGTCTGTATGAAATTTGTCCAGTGGATAAGCTCATGTTTGCATCGAGTAAAAATGTCAAAGTTGATTGTTTACATTTATGGCATCAACGGATGGGGCACCGGGATATGGCTGCTGTGAAGCTGATGATTGACAAGAAGATGGTGGATGGAGTTCAAATAAAAGGCTGTGATTGTAATTCCAGTTTATGTGATGTTTGTTTGGCAGGAAAAATGAGCAAAAAAAAGTTTCCGAAGAAGTGCAACAGCAAAACAAGTGAGTTGTTAGAACTAATTCATTCAGATGTCATAGGACCATTAGAAGTGACAACACCTTCTGGAAATAGATTTGTATTAACGTTAATAGATGATTCTAGTCGATATAATACAATCTTTTTATTGAAAAGAAAAAGTGAGACAACTGAAAAAGTCAAAGAATTCATTGCATTTGTAGAAAACAAGTTCAACAAACGTGTCAAGAAGTTCAGATCCGATGGAGGCGGTGAATATATTTACAACGAACTAGAAGATTTCTTTCGTCAGAAGGGGATAGTTCATGATTTTTCAGTGGCGTATTGTCCTCAGCAGAATGGTATTGCTGAAAGAAGAAACCGATATCTCATTGAAATGTCAAGATGTATGCTCATTCAAGCTGAATTACCACCACGTTTTTGGGGTGAATCAGTGAATACTGCAAATTATCTTCAGAACCGCTTAGTTATCAAGAACGAAGAATGCAAAACTCCTTACGAGATTTGGAATAGCAAGAAACCGAACCTCAGCTATTTAAAGGTGTTTGGTTGCAAGGCGTATGTCTACATTCCAAAACAGTTGCGAAGAAAACTTGAGAAGAAGTGTGACAAGATGAAATTTGTTGGTTATTGCGAAAATACAAAAGGATATAGGTTTCTGGATGTTAAGAGTAACAAAATTGTAGTGAGCAGAGATGCAGAATTTGAAGAAAATTCAAGAATGGATCCGTCACTTCATGAATTTGACAATAACTGCAGTTCAGTCTCAGTTTGTTTAACATCAGAAAATAAGGAATATCCAAGTGATGATGAAGGTGCTGTAGGTGGTTTACCAGATGACGTCATCAATGATGCTTTCAATATTCAAGATGTTGTTGTTTTGAATGAAAAAGGGGAGCAAAATGTTGATAGCAATGATGAAGACAATGTCATAGATACAGCTGAAAATCATCAAGAAACGCAAGAAATTCGTCGTTCAACCAGAACCAGAAGAGAACCTGACAGACTTGTTGGTGGAAAAGCTGTTGTTGTACAGCTAGAGCCAAGAAGTTACAAAGAAGCTGTCAAGAGAAATGATTCAGAGTTCTGGAAGCAAGGTATGCAGGATGAATTTGACGCAATTGAAGCAAACGAAACCTGGGAGCTAGTTGCCTTACCACGCAATCGTAAAGCAATAGGATGTAAATGGGTGTATAAATTGAAGTTGGATGCCGACGGACGCTTGGTGGCACAAGGTTTCACGCAGAAGTACGGACAAGACTATGACGAAGTATTTGCTACTGTAGTGAAAATAACCGTATTCAGGACATTACTTGCAATTGCATCATCAAGAAAAATGAAGATCGTGCACATTGACGTTAAGAATGCTTACCTGAATGGAGACCTAGAAAACGAAATTTTTATGAGACAACCGGATGGATTCATTGTACCAGGTAAAGAAAATTTTGTTTATAAACTCAAACGTAGTCTCTATGGGTTAAAGCAGTCAGCAAAGTGCTGGAACGATAAAATCAATGGAACTATTTTGGATCTTGGTTTCAGAAGGGGAGATAGTGATCCATGTCTTTATACTAAGAAAGAAGGGAATCAGTGGATTTTCTTACTATTATACGTTGACGATATGTTGATAGCTTGTCAAGACGATTCAATTATTGAAAACACGATCCAAAATATAGAGAAACAGTTTTCCATCACTAATTTGGGAGAAGTTAAAATGTACTTAGGAATTGAGGTTAAAAAAGATAACGATGGCGTCTACCATATTCATCAACGAAATTATATTTCGAAGATATTGAAGGAATATAACATGGCGAATTCAAAGTTATCAAAGATTCCAATGGACCCAGGTTACATTAAGATCACTCCAGAAAATGAAAAGATGTTACCAAACAATAATGAATATCGTAAGATAATAGGTTCATTATTGTACCTGACAGTGAATACCAGACCCGACATCGCAGTGGCAGTCTCGATACTTGGTCGAAAAGTAAGTGCTCCAAGTCAACGTGATCTTGTGGAAGCAAGAAGAATTTTGAAATTCTTGAGTTACACCAGAGATCTATGTTTAAACGTTGGAAATACACTTTATGAGAATGAAACCAAATTATCAGCTTTTGTGGATGCGGACTGGGCCGGAGATTTGAAATCAAGACACTCGACAACTCGTTTTGTTTTCAAATTAGGAAATGGGACGATTTCATGGACAAGTCGTAAGCAGAAAAATGTAACTTTATCCTCAACCGAGGCGGAGTATGTTGCATTATCAGAGGCATGTTCAGAGCTACGTTGGCTGAAGATGTTATTGAATGATTTTGGGATGATAGCTGGATCGTCAATTATATTTGAGGACAATCAAAGCTGTATAGCATTAACCAATGAAATGAAGATGAACCCAAGAACAAAGCACATAGAAGTCAAGTACCATCACGTGAGAAAACTGCAACAAAAGAGTGAAATCAATATCACGTATTGCCAAACAGATGAGATGGTTGCAGATATTATGACCAAACCTTTATACAGAGTCAAATTTTCTTATTTCCAAAATGGACTTGGTCTGAACTAATGGATTCGAACTTGAGAAGGGGTGTTAGAATATCCAGTTCAAATATTCAAGTAGAACTTTATTTATAGTTAACTTTGAATTTATAGTTTAGAAATTATTCAAATTATTTTATTCATTTCACAAATCAAACTTTACTTAAATAACTTCAATAAATATTTTACTTATTCAAATAGTACGGCTTTATTTATTTAACAGAAATGCCTTATATACTATTCTTGTGGGCGCAATTTTCAAAATCAGCACAGGGCGCCGAATCAGCTTGAACCGGGCCTGATGATATTCTAAAAGAACATGTAAACCAATATATTACTATAGTTCGAATTATTGTAGAATCTGAAAATAAAACTAAAAAAATTTTTTTTATAGTGTGATGATATTGATGATTATTAATTTAATTTCTTCCATTTTTTTAAATTAAAAAGTGGTTCTATTATAATCAAATACTTATAATAATAGCTATAAATATATTATTTTTTTCTTATTATAAATTTCAATTATAAGTTAATATTATTACGTTACGTATATAATTAAAATATTACATAACAATACGTAATATAGAATATGAGATCAAATTTTCTTGAAGATGAAGATTATGTGATCTTATGATTGGCTTGAAAAATAAAAATTTAAACATATTTTCTATGTTTATGTTCATTCGTCTTATAAGAACTTATAGTTTATTGATTGTTGTTAAAAAAATATATATATATACATATGTATCCATGTTTGTGGTCAGGAAAATTACGTCAAAGTGGTTTTCTGAAACTTTTATTGGAATTCAATGAATTTTATAATCATTAATTCTTTGCTTGGAGTTTATTTACTTGCGCAAACATAAGAATAATTATATTTATACATATTTGTAAAATTTATAGGTGGACCTTAAGTGTTATTATTATATATAAATGTAAATAACTTAGAGTATACTTTTCATAACTAGATTTCAAAATTATTAACTCAAATTGCGCAATATATATAGAATAATATCAATAGCAATAGTAGTGTTTGACGAAATTCAAAAAGTTTTGAATTCATCTCTTTAGATAATCACAGTATTTTTTTTTGGATTTAAAGATATGTATACTGAAAAATTGTTGGTTTATTGCAAAATTCTTATATTTCTCAATTTTATTTTATAAATAATTTAAGGTTTTTTTTAAAATACTACCAAAAATTCTATAAATAATTAAATAATATATTAATATACAAAAAAATATTTTGTTATTTGTGAAATAACTCTTATGCTTCCGTCTATTCTATACCAAGCCGAAGATTTTCATTAATTTCCGTAGAATTAAATTTCAGAATTTTTTCAGGCAAATTTTTTTTCATGTTAATTTTTGTTCGGTGTCAAAAACCTTAAATAGTGATTGAGTTGGGGGCAGACAGTTGCCCAAATGACTTTTGACAATCTGACATTTGCCCACGGACATTTGACAATCTGACTTTGCCAATACGATATTTGAAACCCCCTTTATAGGTAAATTTTTTCAAAAAAAAAAGTTAGCTGTGTATAAGTTTTGTTAAATTGAAAAACTGGTCAAATGTCAGATTGGCAAATGTCCGTAGGCAAATGTCAGATTGTCAAATGTCATTTGGGAAACTGTCCGGGAATCATTGAGTTGAGGCAAAAAGACGTTGTTTTATGCGATGATGAATGTACCTGAAATATGACCTTAGTAAGTTCTGGATAGTTGTATTTTTTATGAATATTGTCATTTTTTATGAAAATTCAGTTTTTTCAGTCTACAATATTCCTTTTTTTAAAATTCTAATGTCTGCTCACCCAAACAATAAACCTATTAATTACAATTCAAAACAAAACTCACACTCGTAAACCTTTTCTGCGACGTTTCTTGGTTTAATTTTTTCGAAATGCTCAAAAAAGATTTTTTGGTATACCAGTATGTACACCAGTTTTAGTTTTGGTTTGAAATGTGACTATTAGGATTGTTATTCGAGTTCAGCAATTGGAATTTTAAAAAAAAATGGAGTTTTGTAAATAGCTTTGGCAATCCAAAAATTGAAAATTCATACAAGTAAAAATATTTTGAAAACTGTCGAATTTTTACGAAGAATTTATTTCCAATCGTGAGCCGACCTTCCGGACATCCTACATATGGAAAATCAAATATTTATTTTAGAAATAATTAGTAAGACCTTGGAAATTTTTTTATTTTGATTACAATTTCCACCTTCCTTTTAAGTAATTAATCATATAACAATTTTTAATATCAAGTTGGTGCGCAGAATAAATAAACAATAATTTGATAATTTGATTGATTTAATGGTCAATTGATCCATACCACCGGTGTGATCTGGTGTATTTTCAAATCGATATATAAATAAAATTTTTGATAACATTAATGTTCCGTAAATTCAATCAAAATTTATATATATAGATACATACATATACCATATATCTAATTAATGATTAATAAATTTATTATTTCGCATAATATACCTATTGATTATGAACTATAATGTATGTTGAATTATATAGGTATAGTAGATATTGTAACAATAAAATAAAAAGTAAAATCGTGTACTGATTTGATATTATTAACAAATATAGGCGTACAGGCGCACCCTATATTATATGAATTGAAATAGTTTAAGGTCGAAAGTATGCAATTTTTTGTAAATTACTTTAAAAAAAAAAGATTGATTTATCTGTTAAATTGATTTATATTTGAGAAAAGAATCTGTATTGTATGCTATAGCTGGAGACTGTAATATGACCCCAGACTTAATTATGTATATAAATGTAAATCAAAAAATCAAAAAGAAAATGGTGATTCAGTCACTAAAAAAAATCATTAAACTTTGTGTTATTTTATTTTAATTTAAATTTCTGTATACAATAGTTGATGATACTTGTTATAAATCTTTATTAGTAGAAATGTTATACCTTGACCACAGCTACCACCGCAAAGTAATTTTCAGTTAATTGACCTGAAAACAAAAAAAAACCAACTGCAAATAATTTGTAACTTTAAAGTTGCGGTTAAATATATAATTTCACACTTTCATATAAATTTTACAATTAAATGCACCTAAAAACTCCAGGGCGTTGTTTACTGATTATTAGAAAATTGTGGCAGAAAATGCTGCAAAACCAAATTTCGGTCCAAAAGAAATGTAGTGAAAAAAAAAATATCGACAAAATAAATATATTGGGTTTTTGTAAATTTTGTTAAAAGAAATTAGAAATAAGGTCGAAAATCTGTTTTCACTGCGGTAGCCTTTATTTAGATAGTCAAATTTGTGATGCGTGTAGCATTAAAAACGTAAGCGATGTTTGTAAGACGTTAAGTATCTAAAATGAAGCCTGGAGAAAATTTCGTATAATCAAGTTTTGATCTAAAAAATTCTTAAATATTAAGACCCATTTGTTTTATTCTAAAACAAATAACTACAAAATAACTACAGCACAACTACACTTAATTTGATACTGTGGTTTTTACTTTTATTTCCATTTTTAGATTATAAACCATAATAAAATATTTCTAATGTTATGTTAGCTTTATAAAATATATACATATTTACAACAATATCCATAAGTTTTGTTCATATATACCTACAATATTTTACAAAAAAAATAATTGTAAATTTTCATTAGATGTCCCACCCAGAACTTTTACTATACGGGCACATGCAAGTCTAACTTACTGGTTTACATTATCTATATGCGTTTAAAAAAAAAAACAAATTGTAGGAAAGATTTTTTTTAAAAACTTATTATATACCCTAACTAGATTAAAAAAAAACAGAAAATGTGCAACAAAATTCGAATAGCAACGCAGCCTCAAATGCACCTAATGTTTATTAAAATTAAATTTTTATTAATATGTACATATATTGTGACTAGAATTGGAAAAGTAGATCACCTTGTTTGCAAAGCGAGGCAAAATGAAATAAAAAAGTCAACATAAATTTTAAATTAAACCATTTGAATGAAATTCCAATAAAGTTTATAAAAAAAAAAAAGTAAGGCGAAAAAATTTATTTTTAATATAAGTAGAAGTAATGATTGTAATGATTATAATATACATATTACATATTATATATATATTTATTGTTTGTATTTATATAAATAAGTTATATATGTTTGAACATACGTTTAAGTTTTAAAATTAATGCAGAATAAAATATATGGTCTACTAAATGAACTCAAATCAAAGAAATGTGATATAGAAATCTTAATTGTAAGAGCAAAAAATTAATTTTTAAATTACATAAAAATATTATCTTGTTAATTTAATAAAATAAAATTACAAATAACTTATAATAAGCAAAAAGATTTTATAACCCTCTTAATTTTATTTTATTTTAAATCCATTTTGCAAAAAGTCCATCACTATTTTTCTTATGCCAATATAGATTAAAGAATTAAATATTACTTAAAAATAACTTTTTGAATCCGAAAGTTGGCCAAAATAGAGCATTTCTTTTTTCATTTAAACCTAAAGCTAACCACAATTTAATAATTATGCAATTTATAATATGTTTTTTTTTCATGATGTTGAGACAATATGAATAAAGTGAAAAATGGCAAATATTATTTCACATAAATCACACCAGAATATTGTCTAGATCTAGAGCATCGTATTATCTGAAGTACCAAAGACCTCCTAAAATATTATTCTTAGACACAAAAAAATATTATTTTTCCGCCCAGTTGTCATAAACATTTTTATCTAAACTTGGAAGAAGATCTTAAGACTTTATACATAAAATGACGAAAATAATGTATAAAGAATGATTAATATATTAAATAGTTAAAAGTAATGTTATCATGGATAATGTATGATAAAAAAATATTATATATTATATGCGGAATACTATTCGATAGGAAAGAAACTTTTAACAGATTTCTTTCATCATATTTTCTAATAAAAAACCGGTAGTTACACAAAGATTTTATTTAATGCAATTTTTCTTTTAAATAAATTTGAAATTAATTTTAAATTGAATAAAATTGAAAGTAACTTTATATTAAAATAATAATAATATTAAAAAAAAAATTGTTTAATAAAAATTAATTTAAATTAATTAATTAAAATTGAAGCTAAAGGTCTAATATTTGTATACTTTTATTATAGAAATTATATTTCATTTCATTTCTGAATTATATATATATTTATTAATTATTTTGACATTTAACTCTGGACAAAAACCATTATTTAATAAATTTTATAAAAAAAATATAATTTTAATTTTTTTTATTGGAATAAACAGCTGGAAAATTAAGATAAATCCATCTAAAACCCAAGCAATGTTTTTCACATGTATAAGGAAATCGTCGTTTCTTCCAAGTCATATATAAGAAAAGTACGAATTGAGCAAAACAAAATAATTTAATATTTTTAAATGATTTTAAATGCACCCTAGTTTTCTAGTAGTTTTACAGTAGATGTATTTTCAAATGCTTTTATGTTGTTAAAAAAAATTAATTTGCTTAATAAAAATATTTTCGTAAATTCTAATAATATAAATAATGAACTAACTGATCAAATACATTATACAAAATTAGTTAAGTTTAGTAGTAAGGTTAGATATAGGCTTAGGAAATAGGGATCTCATAAGTTTTATTTTATATAAAAAAAAAATAAAAAAAAAAAAGGTGTTTATAAAAAGTTTTTTATCCTTTTCCCCTAGATATGTATCGATTATGATAATAAAACACTGATCAAGTTGTAAATATTAGTAATTAATTAGCTCTTGAGAATAAAAAATTTATTCCTATGCTTTAAGTAGACTATATTGCTTCTATATTATAAAACGAAATGTAAATCAGTATGGGTAATAAACAATTTGAATTTGAATAATTATTGGAATTTATCTGAAACAGCAATAAATACATATTTTTTATTAGCTGCGCGACGACAACAAATCGCAACTGTGTTTAAACATTTAGTTCCTTACAACATAATGTATATACATAAAGTCAAAAGTTGGGCACATTTAAGCATTTTTTTTGGAGTACTGTAGTGCAGATTTTCAAGTTTAATTGTTTTAACAGTCCACTGTTCCGCTTCAGGTTAACATTAAATTTATATTTAGTTTTAAACTCACATCACAGATTGAATTAAAATGTATTATGTATGTATGTTATCTATCTAATTTTTATCTCAATTTTTAACTTTTTTTTCTCTTTTTTATTCTTTTTGTAAAATTATATTAATTTATTTTTCTCTCTAAAATTGATATAAAAAAATAACAATTTAACAATTTATCTTTTTATATTTATTGCATAAATAAATACCTAAAATACCACTAGACTTTAAAATTAGTTTAAATTCAATTAATAGATGGAAATTTCTTTTTATTTTAGATATTTTTATTTTCTAAGCAAAATTAATCAATAATTTGATTTAAATACACAAATAAAAATTAAATTTACCTAAATTAACAATCCATCTTTTGCATGGAAGAGTATTTTACTGAAATTAAAATTTTTCACATATCAAGCTTAACTATGAAGAAGAAGTGAAAACCTTGGTTGCAAAAAAACGCATTATTTTATTTAGACGCATATGGCATATCAAAACCTATAACTCTTGCTCAAAACATTATTTTTTAATTGAAGCCGAATCTAATTAAAACAAATTGTAATGTATAATAATAATAATCTTAACATGTTAGCAACATGCTATACTCTTATTATATATATTCCTCATATTTTACAAATACCACATAAACATATTAATTTAAAAATTATAACTAGAACTGGAACTATTTAGTATAAATTAAAATAAAATTCTGTGTAGTTGAGCATTGATTATTATTATATTAAAGTATGTTTAAAGTTGTTATAAATTAACACCCTGGTAACTATTGAAATAACTGCATTAATTTTTTCGCTTTGCATAAAATAACTTCTTAATTATTGTTAAAAACATTAGTTAGTAGAATTATTTATACTATTATTAACTGTTGTTTGATATTATATCATTAGAGTTACATATTTTATTTATCAAAAAACCATAACTTTTAGAATATTTTATAATAATTTATATAGAAAAAGCTTATTAAAAACTTTCTCTAATTTTTTTAAATGCTTACTTTACTATTTTTTTTTTTAAAT
>CAXFZM010000357.1:0-21662 GCA_964007475.1 Hybos culiciformis
TAGCTTAGCTTAACCTAAAATTTCACCACATTTTTGGTGATTTTATGGTTCTGTTTCAGTCACACCATGGAAAATCACAAAAAAAATTCTAAAAATTTAGCAAATTTTCACAGAACTTTGGGTCGGCTGAACTTTTATGGCACTTTGGATTGATTTTAACAAATATTTTTTAGGTGTAACGAGTAGTTCGAACATAATAGTGAATTTCGCATCTACTTGAGAATGAGTTTTTTATTTTGTCATCAGACTTAATTCATTTGCAATATTGCATACTATGTATTATATTATAATAATATATTTTTGGAATGTTTCTATAAGTGCTATTAATTTTCACCAACAAAATATTATATAAAATACTAATAAGCAAATTAGTGGAAAAATATTCATAATTTTTGAACTAACATACTATTTGCATTTTTTTTTTTCATTTTTATTTATGATTTCTAAAAAATTAAATGAAAATTATTCTGTCGTATATATTTCTGTGCTATTTTCATTTATTCATTATAGATTAACAAAAGGGTTTTCATGTGATTGCACAACAGTAAAAGCGTAAAGGAAGAAAAACAAAATATAAATGAAAAATATCAACTCGAACCCTCATAGTTTTTTTCAAAAAAGGAAAATCCCTGCGGAAAAAATATTATATCCTTTTACATTTTGGTTTAAAGTATTCTTCTATAGGTACACAAACACATCGTCGGTCTCATGCAAAAATTTAAAAACCGTAATTTTGGCCGTTATGACCTAATATTGTAGACAAAATTATAAAAAACTAAAATCTTAATATGTTCAAAGTTAGAACTCGAAAGCTCTCATGAAAGCTCTCTCAGCAATGAATTTTTCCGATTTTTCCGAAAGTACCAAAATGTACTGAAAAAAAAAACAAAAAAAATGTCAAATCCAATTTTCTCAAACCATGTTTTTGAAGTTTCGTGATTTTTGCATGACACCGACGACATATTACATATAGTTTCTTCAAAATGTAAGTGTAATTATTCATTAGTTTTTTTTTTAATGAAATGTGTATCCTTTCGAAAAGAAAAACTTTAAAAAGTTTATAGCTAATTTGAAATAATCTTGATTCTGTTCAAATGTTTTTTATTTTCTTTTTAATTTACATATAATCATAAAGTAAGTATAAATAGAGTAACTATTCTAAGCAAAAAATTCGAATAAAAAAAGTTAAACAAAAATTAGATCAGACCCCCAAGCTTTTATTTTTGTTATATATCGCTATAACGATAGTGCTTTATAGCTTTTAATAGTAGATTACAATACATGGTAAGAAAATTTGTTATTCTTGCGAGTTGTGTATACACACAAACACACAGACACGAGTCATATTTATATCACGAGACCGAAGGTCGAGTGATATAATATTCACGAGTGTCTATGTGTTTGTGTGTATGCACAACGAGCTGTATAACAAATTTGATTACCATGTATTGTATACTGCTTTAATGTGCATGGGAGAGGGAGTTGAAAACAATACATTTACAATGAAAAAAATAAACAAAAAAGTTCAAAATGAAGCAAGGAAATAAAATTTAATTAATACGGAAGTAAATTTATTTCTCGAAATGATTTCAAACCGGATGATTTAAGATTAGCTAATTCCTAAAATATTAAAAAAAAATTAGTAATTTTTCCAAAAAAAATTATTCATTTTCTTTTTTGCAAAAAAAAAAATCGAATAATTTTTTTTTAGAAAAATTACTAATTTTTTTTTTATTATTTTAGGAACTAATGGTCTTCTTAAATTTTATTTAATTTTATTTTTAATTATTAAAAAAAATAATAATAATTTTATAATTATTTTTTTTATAATTAAAAATAAAATCAAATAATAGTTATATAATTATAATTTATATTTACAATAAATAATCTTTTTGTTGATAAAAGTTTGTTGATAAAAGAAAAAAAAATTCTTACTTGACATTTGACAGCAAACTTTATAATGACAACAAAGATATTTTCAGGGTTACCATTGTTCTATTTTTATTCATTTTGTTTTTTTGAATAAAAATAAGCGCAATTTTTGAAGTGTGGTTTAAATTTTTGTACTAAAATCCAACCACACTCGTTTAAAAATTTAGTAGTAGAGGTTCGAAGATCCTTTAAAAATAGTAGATTCAAACACATGTTAAGAAAATTCATCGACTGATCGACTGGCCGCTTTTTAGAAAAAAAAAAAAATAGCCGCGTATATTTTTATTGGTCCTTTTTTTTTTTTTTGTTTGCTCAGAGGGAAAATATAGATTAGCTCAGAGGGAAAATATAGATTTTTAGCATTATAAACTAAGCTTTGTTTGACATTGGTATGATGCATGTGAGAGGTATACATTTGCAATTTTTTTTTTTTTTTGGTATTTGTCTGTTTGAAATATTGTGGTGTGAGTGATATTATTTTTGTTTATAGTATTACGCAGTTCAAAATGAAGAATGTAAATACAATATAGAGCAATGTAAATACAATTTACATCACAGGGAAATGTAAATACAATTTACATTCCTCTATAATTGCATGTGGATTGATGCATGTAATGGAGCATTTACCGAGCTAAATTTGCGAATGTAAATACAACTTACCGAAGCCATGCGCATTAAAATAATTTTTATATAAAGCTTTTAAAAATAAACAAAATATTTTCTTTATTTATTATAATTATATTGTAATGTTTACTAGTATTTGTTCTCTATAGAAAAAAAAATTTGTGTTAGAATGTAAATAAAAAAATTATATTTGAAGCATTAATAAATTCATTTTATTCATGTTTATTTACATATCGTCGGTCTCGTGCAAAAATCACGAAACTGTAATTTTGGCCGTTTTGACCTAATATTGTAGAAAAATCATAAAAAACTAAAATTTTAATATGTTCAAAGTTAGAAGTCGAAAGCTGTCATAAATTATCCGCAATGACTATTTTTATTTTCCCGAAAGTACCAAAACGTACTAAAAAAAAAGAAAAAAAAATTTAAATCCAATTTTCTCAAAACTATGTTTTTGCAGTTTAGTGATTTTTGCATGAGACCGACGATGTTCACATTATTTTATATCATTGGAATAATGATTTTTTTTTGTTTTTTTATTTTGGTGTTAAGAACAGTTCCAAAGTGTTAAGAACAGCTCCAAAAATTTAAATCTATGTTCATAACATTCGCCTGTTTCGGTGAACCATTAATCATATTTTTTTGATAATTTTATTGCGTCCAAACAGCATTGCATACAGTTTGTTAAAATTTTTAAATGAAATCTTGTAATTTCAAACAGATCATCTGTTGGAGCTTTCAAATAAAATATTTCCAAATCATTGTCTTAATTTTTGTGATATAAAAATTGTTCTGATTTCAATTCAAGGACATCATTGGGTTTTTTTTTTTTTTTTATGATTGGGGTCGATAGAAGATAACTTGTTTAACCGACTACTTTTTATAGAGCTCTAACTTCATGAATTAGTAAAATATTCAAGTGAAGGTCGCGCATTCAAAAAAGTGCGATTACCTACTTATTAATATATAAAATAAATGAATAAATATTAAGGTACTTTATTTTATTCAAATTATTTATACTTATTTTAATTCCGTATCCAAATTGATAAATTTCCAATAATAATAAAATATTTCGGTAAAATTTTCTTAATGTCCTTATAAGAATTTCAAAATTTAAATAGTTAAAACAAAGTTCATGCAAAACATTTTAAATACACATGTACCATTAAAACACTATTATTTTAAAGAACGAACTAATTAAACGTAAATTCACGAAAAAAATAAAACAATGTCTCCCACTATCGTTTAAGAATATTTCATCCAAAGGAGATATAATGAGGACTTATTATCTCATTATTAATGTAAAAATTAAATTGCAATATATATATTTATTGATTTGAAATAACTTATGATAAGAATTTTATAAATTTCAATGAAAACGAAGATGCTAGTTTTTAAAAAAAAAAAATCATAGTTGTAATAAATTGATATTAGCACATCACAACAATCAATACCAATATAAATTAAAAGCCCCTTATTAAAAAAAAAACAATACATAGACAGCATCTCGTAGGCATAAAAATCATAACAAATGTATGAAACCCTATGAGATTTCCTATACAAAACCTAAAGATTAATCTGTAAAATGGGATTAAAAACAAAAAAAACATAATTTAATTATTGAATGCAATTAATTATATTATTAATAATAATTTTTAAGAAAAAAAACCGTGTTTGTTTAAATAAAAATTTCCATTATTAATCGAGCAAATTTAATCCATAAATTTTTTTTTCATCCTGGTAAAGTAAATTGATTTTTTTTTGTTATAATTTCTAGGCTCTAGGTATACCAAATATAAATAATTTATCTTTAATTTTCAATGAATTTTAAAAAAAATCAAATTAATTTAATTAAAGTTTCTATAAACTAAAAAAATAACTCGTACCTAGCTCTTATTAGACGTTTTGAAAAAAGTTCAGCTAACACACAATCCCGATTTTTCTGAAACTTGTTGAGAGTGTAGAGGCAGTAACCAAACATGTTTTACCGACATGCTCCCATTTCAGAGAAATGACCCTCCAAAGTTTTTATATATCAGGGACATGTATACATATTACGTCAGGTACGTTAAAAATACTCAATAACGATATGCGAATCGCGAAACAAAAATTTCTTAACGGGGTTGGAAGAGACGGCTGCCGTCTTCCATTCAGAAAAACAAATTTTTATTTAAAAAAACTACATATTGTAAAAAACGAAGAAAACTGGTAGAAAATTTCTGGGATATAAATCTAGGCGAACCGGTTTTACTCTCTCACCAAGTTTCGTCCAAATCGGTCTTGTGTACGTCAACTGAACTTACGTTTATCTACGTATATAGGTATGCATCTACCTTCTACCTACCCACAAAAAAGTTTTTTTCGCATTATTTTTTGATATTAAAATTTTTTATTTATTAATTATTTTTGAAAATAAATTTATATCTTATTTAATTTTATAAAAATATTTTCATTAAAAATTTGTATTGAAATTTTTTAATTAAAAAAAAGAACTGAAAAATACACCATAAAAATATGTTTTGATTTTAATTACAATTATTTTTTTTTTTTGATAATATTTTTTATTTCAATAATTATATAAAAATGATTTTTAATTTATTTTTATGAAAACATTTTAAAATTAAATATTTTTATTTGATTTTTATAAAAAAAAATAAAAAAAAGAGTAAAAATCCACCTGTAGTTAAGAAAAAAATTGTCCTATGAAGGATTTTTATTTTATTTTGGATGTTAAAAATTATTTTTTTTTTACTAAACTAATAAAATATTGATTTTTTATTAATTTATCTTCAATATTATTCCATTTAAAATTTTTTAAATTTATAAAACTAAACCAAAAATGGAAAAAAAAATTACTGCCGACCAACAATGCGAACAAAAATTTAAAACTAGTGGGAATTTTTTATTTATTATCCCTACGAAAAGTTTTGTTTACATTTCAACTACACGGCTGATTATCTTAGTGTTGGTAAGGCAACAATACATAATTTAGACACATATTTTTTCATTCATTCATTAGTTATGATTTTTCGCACAACTACATTCGAATTTTTAGAAGTTTGTTGTATTAAAACTAAACATCCTCAAAATTGAAAAAAATTAATGAGTATTAGAGAAAATATAAAAGCTTTTTTGCTTATACATATGTTTTGGGGGTCTGAAAAAATAGGAAAAAAATAAAAACGATATTTTAAATAGTTGTTTGATATAGTTACTCTATATTATACTTCCTTTATGAAATAATATACATATGCATAGCATATAAATAAAATGAGGGCGCAAAAAAAAAATGTTTTTATTATTTTAACATTATAATTTTACTTTGTATTTTCTGAAAAGCGTAACTCATGTTGAAAATGCACAACATAAAAATCATAATATGTAATTTTCTTTAATATAAAAAAAAAAGAAAAATCTTTATAAATTCATATATTGTTTACCAAAATATGTAATTTTTTTTTTCTACATAGAAGAGAGATTAAAATTTGTGTATATGAACATTCTAGTTATAAACTACTGTCTAGACATCAGTGATATTAAATTATGGCCTCGCATCCATTATTTTATGTGAAAATATTATTATAACTATATACAATATAATAGAGCAGTGGTGTCCAACACAATCGCCACTCGCCACATGTGGCGAATGGACTTTGTAAATGTGGCTAATGCAGCACTGAAATATTTTTTATATTAATCAAAGTTTTCACACCATGACTTTAGGCAAATAAAAAAATTAATATTTTGCCAGTCAAAAAAGAAAAAACAAATCAAGAAATTTTATTTTTTCGAAAAAAA
The DNA here is from genome assembly GCA_964007475.1 of Hybos culiciformis. Lineage (NCBI taxonomy): Eukaryota > Metazoa > Arthropoda > Insecta > Diptera > Hybotidae > Hybos > Hybos culiciformis. The sequence continues at coordinate 6,355 of CAXFZM010000357.1, forward strand.
TAAATAAAAAATGTATGTTTGGAACAACATGGGTGTGTGAGTCTACTTTTTCAGCCGTAAATTTCATAAAATCAAAGTATCGATCCAATATAATTGATAAAAATTTGGAGGCAGAACTAAAATGTGCAGTTAACCAGATTTTAAGGGTATGGTGCACGACAAAAATTATAAGGCATCTCATTAATAATTTTTGGATTTAACAATGATACTATAATAAATGAATTTGATAAAAAAAATGTTTAAAAATCATATTTTTTATAATTATTTTAAAGGTGGCGAATAAAATTATTTAAAAAGCGATTGTGGCTACAAACATATTTCGGTTGGACACCGCTGTAATAGAGGGAACAAATCAGGCCAGGCTCGTAGCGTGTGCGAAGTGTGCAATGCAGGCGTCAGTAATGAAAAACCGCCTACAAGCCAATATGAAATTCAAATTTTAACAAAAATTAATTTTTTTTAAATGTATAGAAATTTTTTTTTGAGTTTTTTGAAGTGAAACTTCTTTAAAGGCATTATGATTGAGAGTGAAAAAAATGTAAGTGTCAAAAATAGAACGATTATTGTCAAAAAATAAAACAATTACTGTCAAAAGTAAAACGATTATTGTCAAAAAAAAACGCAAAAAAAAAAGAAAAAAGAAAAAATTTATGTGTCAGCTGATGATAAAAGCGACAGCCGCTAGCAACTTAATGAAGCTTATCAGCGCAATAACCTACTGTATATTGGCTCAGAATTAAAGTCGAAAATAGTATTTTTTTTCGATTGAAAGGGAAATATAATTTCTTTTAAATTATTGAATAACAAATATTTCATTTATTAATTATTAGTGCTAATTTTCAAAAAGTTTTTGGAATACAAATATGTATTCTGAATAAAAATGTTCCAATGCACCTATTTTGTAGATAATTTATTTTTATATTAATTTTTCTTAATGTAATTTGTAGTTTGTTAGTGTAATTTATTTTTGACATTAAATTACACTAATAAAATGCAGAGGAATATGTTTATTACAATTTCATTTCAGAAGAAGTACTAATAAACATGAAATTTTTCAGGCATATTTGAAAAAGTTATTTTAGGTTAAACTTTTCGGGCAACAAAAAGAAAACGTGATTTAAGCCACGCTACTGTTTTTTCATAAATTATTTTCGCTAATAATACAGTTGTAACCGAATTTTATTTACGGCTTAAAATATAGTGAAATCATCTGGCAACCAGTGTTGCAATGCAGCCATAAATCTAGGCATTTTGACGGTCTATGTTTAGTGCTAAAATTTTTTACTTATTTTTAATTAATAATTTTTAATAATTTCATTTAATAATTTTAATAAAAAATAATAATAGTAAAAAAAATGTTTGAAGTGAAACTTCTTTAAAGGCATTGTGATGAAACGATTATTGTCAAAAAAGAAACAATTATTGTCAAAAATGAAACAATTATTGTCAAAAAAAATAAGAAAAAAAAAAAGTTTTTTCATACATTATTGTCGCTAATAACCGGAATTGTGTTTACAGCTTAAAATATAGTAGAAATCATCTGCAATCAGTGTTGCCATAAATCTAGCCATTTTGAAATAATTTTATGCCACTAAACTTTTTGAGCTTAAAAAGTATTTTAGAATTTTTAAATGCTTTTATCTCTTATATGGTGTTCGCATTAGGAGAATATTTGTGGAATATGCTGTTTTCCGGAATATTTCAGGAAAATGAACTGGATTTTTCATATAAAAATATATTCCGGAATATGTATATTCCACTTTCATATTCTAGTTTGTTAGGTTTAAAATTCTATATTTATAGTTACTTTCACTCACTTTTTGAAATTTTATTATAGTTGGCAACAATTTTTTTTGTCAAATTCGAGTCAAAATGAAAAAAAAAAAACAAAATAAAATTGAGATAAAAAGTCAAAATTTTCAACAACAAAAATTTTTTCTCTTTCTAAATTTTTGTATACATCATTAAATTCCACTTCTCATCAAATTTTGTAATGCGAACGGTAATTTGTTTTCCGGAATTTAAATGGAATTTAAATTAGAATGCGAACAAGGTATATGTAGTCGCTGGGTTTTAATTTTTTCTAAGCCGCCGAATTCCCCCAAAACAAGTAATTTTAAGTCGACTGGCCGCAGCATTCGAAGAGCAAAAATCAACTAGTCGCCGTCGTAAAAATCGATCTGCGTCATATCTTATATGCACTTGGCCATTTTAAATATTTATTTAGCCTTCCCAGAAAATACTACTTGCCATGAAGTTTCACTTCTTCCGTGTGTCCCGAGACTCACATATTTTTTTTTTGTAGCAAATGTACTACGAAATTATCTGAAATTGTTGTCTCGCAAAATTGAAAATGAAATTAATCCAGAAAACATTTTGAACTACATTTATAACAATAATGTTGAAGAACTCTTTCCAAATGCCCTGATTGCATTAAGGGTTTTAACATAAAGGAAGTATAAATATGAGAAATTCATTCCATACAACAACTCAAAATAAAAAAATTAACAAAAAATATGAGATCAAAAAATATGAAATCGCTATCCCATTACCGACAATTGGGATAGTGATTTCATATAGACCGACATTTTTTGTTTAATTTTTTTAATTTGAATTTTTTTGTATGGAATGAATTTCTCTTATGTATGCAAACTTTGTGGTATTACTAACTTTAACCGTTTCATTTGCTTAAGATAAGAGAACTTTTCCTAAATTAAAACTAACCAAAAATTACTTGGGATCAACTATCGGGCAAGAAAAATGGAATGGGTTGGCATAGGGTTTCTAATCCGGATATCCGGATATCGAACTATCAGGATTATTCGACACATTTTAACTATTCCATTATCCGGATATTTATTTACAATTATCCGAATATTATAATACCCTTTATTTTGTAAATAAGCTTACTATTTTAAATAAAAAAACATAAATTTTTTTAAAGAACATTCAAATATGCTCACATAGTAACCTTTAAGGAAATCATTGAAGAAACTACTATTGAAAGTCTAAAGTTTGTAACAAATCGTCACTGCAGAAACAACTTGACGATGCGATTTCTTCAATTACCAATTTTAAAAAGCAAAATGAAGAAAGTACAGCATTTGTTATGAATTTATTTTATAAAAATTAAGAATTTTAAAATAACAAAAGTTATAATTAAAATTTAGGGGGGAAGGTTTAAAAATCTGAAGTTGCATAAATATGCGAGTTCTGAGAGAATTCCAGAGTTTTATCATAAAAATTTTATAATAAAATATGGCGAAGGTAGAGGCTAATGAAATAGCTCTACCAGCCGAATTTATTCTAGTGCCGAGTGCACTGCCTGACATCCTGGTTCATCGGCCTGGTCTAAGCTCGTCGATGGGTGGGTACGTGGCAGTGAACACCAGAGGGTGTCATAACAAAGTTTCGGATGTCTTTGATAAAAAAAAGAGAAAAAAAAAATTATCAAGAGTGGGAAGGTGGAAGTGATAGTAAATTCCGTCAATTTACTATCTTTCCCACCTGACAATTTACAGAGAGGGATATTTTGAAAACCCCAACCAATTCAAAAAAAAAAATAAATAAATTTAGTCTAAATGACTACGACGTCATTCTTCGGCTCGTGGCTTCTGCCACCTATAGCCGGAACTTCACGCTAGCATTTCTTTTTTTAAAGGACCTGAAATAAAACTTTTTTATCTAAGTAAAGACATTATTTTTCTTTTTCTTAAAGTTTTATTACAAAAATATTGATAAAAATTATTATAAAAAAATTTACTAATCTAATTTACATTAAAATTTTGGTTATAGTTTTATTTAATTTATAAAAAAAAATCTAGTCATTATTTATTTCGTCTAGATTGATTTTTGATTTGTTTTTTTTTTTAAATTTTTCTTTGTTGTAATTTTAATATTTTACAACTTTGCATAATACATATATTTTTTTTTTTTTTTAGGTTTAATTGTTTTTACAATATTTCCTTTCTTTTTTTTTTTTTTTTTAAAACAGTAAAATAAGGCAGTTATATATATTTTATTTATTTTGTTTTTATATCATAAAAAAATTTATTTTTATATATAATACTTTTTTTTTTGTTAAATCCTTAATAGGATATATGTTTATAAATATATATATATATATAGACATTTGTCTACAAGAATTTTTTTTTTTATTTACTGCAGTTTACTATGTTGTAGGTACTATGCAATTTCTTTTGTTTGTTGTCATTCAAGAATTCAATATATAAAAATCATGAAAAAATAAAATTATAAAAAGAATAATTAGCATAAAAATATTTTTTTTTTTTAATCTAAATATTTTTGTCATGAAAACATTTTTGTTTTTATTTTTTTGTCAAAGTTAAGTCTTGTTCGCACTTCAATATTTTTCCGGATAGGTATTTCGATTTTTCGAAAACTTTGTGGATATTATCACACAAAAATTTTTTCCGGATATTTTAATTTCCAGTTATTTTTCCACTTAGCTAGTTCCTTTTAGCTACTTTTTGATAGATTTGGTACGGTTGGCACCGTTTATTTTGTGTCAAAATATCAAAAAAAGTGAAATTTAATTTTAAAATTATTTTTGAACTTCAGATTTTTGAAAATTCATAACAAAAAAAAATAAATTCATTTAAATTTTTTTTAAAACAGTCAAATTTTTTCCACTTCTCAAGTGCGAACGGTAGTTTTAGAAAGTGGAAATTTCCACTTATTTATCCGGATAAATGTTGAAATTCGAACAAGGTATTAAAAATATTTATTTTAAAATTTCATTCTTCAAAAAAAATTAATAAGTAATTACGGTTTTATTTAAAATTTTTTTATTTTCTTCATCTGGCAATTCATAAAATAAAAATATCATATAGCGCAAACTATATTCGCAGCGATATTATAGTAATATGCTGTGATCTTTTTATTTATTTGTTGTGTGTGTGAACTGAAGTGATCGTGGTGAAAAAAAAATTTTGACGTTTAATAATAAAAACAATAATAAACAAATGGATGGAAGTTCATTTCATTTTATTTTTATTTTTGTATTTTATTTTTTTATTTTTATAAAAAAAAATCTAAAAAAAATTGGCGGATTATTCATGGTAATTGGTAAGTATTATTTATTATTTTAATAAGGTAATTTTCATAAGTAAATATTTTAACTTTTTTTTTTCTAGCTCAATTTTTTTCAAGTTTTGCAGTTGTGCTGCCACATAGTGACTTTTTCTTTGGTGCCAAATTAGGTCAAACTTTTCGGTTAGTATTAATGATCGACTGAAATTGAAGGTAAGTTAAAATTTTTTATTATTTTTACTGAAGGGATTTTATGTCGTCAAATGAAGGTATAAAGTATTTCATTTGAAATCTTTAATACTGGGTTTTGTGATTAAAGAAAGGTTCCAAAAAAAATTTTTCATTACGGAAATTTTCATGAATAAAATTTTTTTTTTTAGAAAATCAAAAATTTTCTTCGAAATTTTTTATTTTTGATTTAACTACTTGAGTAATTTTCTGAATATTTCAGTACAGAATTATTGAAACAATTTTTATTTAAAAAAAATTATTCGACATATTCTATTTGAAATAGTTTTCTTCGTCAATTTATATTAAAATTTATTTTTATTTTTAGGAAAATTATACAAATGGAAATTTGATCAATGGAAATTTGTACCAATTGGTCGTATAAAATAATATTTATTTTAAATTTAAGAATTATATTATTTTGTTTTGTATTAAGAAAAATTTTAAATTTATAATCGTATTACTTTTGAATAATTAAAGAATGTAATTATATTTTTATTTTTAATTTGTACAGAAAATAAAATTTGTTTTATTTTTTTTTTTGTTGTTTTGTAGGTTTTCATAACAAAATGTTTTTAGATTGATCGGTAGAAAGAAGAAATAAAAATGGTAAAAAAAATTTCAACCGATCTAAGTCGCGATCTATGGTCATTTTCGCTTGTCTTGGTCTAACCGGAACGCGCACGTTAGGGTTAGAACCAAGGAATGCCATAGACGTTTACTTATGTGCGTCGGTGCATCCGATTCCATGTCAAATCTAAAGTTACGCTCGTAAGCTGACTTGAGATCTGGCACCGAATCGGATGACCCGAGCACATCACCACATTGGTCAGGGTCTGGATTTCCGTTCTCCATGGTGAATCTAGACCAACACATTTTGCTGACCTCAGACTCTCCACAGAAGCAGGAGATCCAGGTGGCGATCGGTTAGTTCTAGCTTTGGATTCTTGGATAGAGCCAAGAATTGAAGAATCCTCCACTAGAAGCAGGCTGGCGGTTTTGTATCAGAAGGAGTGGTCAAACTACTCCCTTCTGATACCAACCTGGCTGGTGCTATCATCCCAAGCTAGTGAAATAAATTTCACATAGTTTCGGATGATGAGCTCCAGCACCTAAAGACAAAGAGGAAAAAAAGAGATTGGGAGTTATCGATTCCCGGACAGTTGCCCAAATGACATTTGCCAATCTGACATTTGCCCACGGACATTTGACAATCTGACATTTGACAATCTGACATTTGACAATCTGACATTTGACAATCTGACATTTGACAATCTGACATTTGACAATCTGACATTTGACAATATGACATTTGACAATCTGACATTTGACAATCTGACATTTGACAATCTGACATTTGACAATCTGACATTTGACAATCTGACATTTGACAATCTGACATTTGACAATATGACATTTGACAATCTGACATTTGACAATCTGACATTTGACAATCTGACATTTGACAATCTGACATTTGACAATGTGACATTTGACAATCTTACATTTGACAATATGACATTTGACAATCTGACATTTGACAATATGACATTTGACAATCTGACATTTGACAATCTTACATTTGACAATCTGACATTTGCCAACGGACATTTGCCAACGGACATTTGCCAAACGGACATTTGACAATCCGACATTAGCCAACGGACATTTGCCAATTCTACATTTGCCAACGGACATTTGCCAATTCTACATTTGCCAACGGACATTTGTCAATCCTACATTTGCCAACGGACATTTGACAATCCGACATTTGACAACGGACATTTGACAATCTGACATTTGACAATCTGACATTTGACAATCTGACATTTGACGAATTTTTTTGCCGTTTTACAAAAATTTTCTTTTTTTTTGGAAAAATTAGCTTTTTTTGAAAAAATTTAGCATGTTTTCGGTTAAATATTGCAGAAAAATCCTATTAAGTTGGAAATAAACCGCAGAACACGAAGTTCGCAGTGTATTCTTTATTCACTGTGATTTATTAATAAACTAGCTACGACTCTGACTATTTTACTTTTGCAAGTGGAATTTTTGTTATAAGGTTGATAGAGAATTATAAAAGCCAGTTATTTTATTAATTTGGAGAAAACTATCTACGGGGAAAAATTTATCATATTTACTTATTCATCGAATGAACAGGTTTCCAAACCAAGCCAAATTTGTGTTTTTAATCATTTCCTCTTTTTATGTACAAAACTTGAATGAAATCGGACGCCAAACAGGTTTTAAAATAGCCTCTAATAACCCACGACCCGAGGTAAAGACATGGTGTAAGTTTGATCGATTGAGCGGTAACATATAAGCAGACAGACAAACATACTTTAAGTTTTATATATATAAAAGAAGATAGAAGATATTTATAGTAAAAAAAATATGTAAATGTGTGTATATAAAATCATAAAGTTAGTACTCTTTATAAGATTTTACTAGATGAATTAATCTAAAAATATAGGTAAATTATTGAAAATGCAGAATTACAAATTTTTTTAAAGGTTTTTAAAAAATAAATATCATTTCGCAACGATTTTAAAGAGTCAAATCCTTTAAATTTAGGAATATTCGGCGTTGTTGTTGAAATTTAGTAAATTTATAAGTTTAGTGTTGCGAATTTACACAAATTTTTGATTTAGTTTTAACACATGTATATAAATTAAATTCTTAATTTGAGTAATATTTATTTTAAGATGGTCAATCTTAAACGACATAATGAGTAACTTTACGCGGCTGCTAACCAGAACGCAACGCCCTTTATTTTCGTTTGAATGTACAGTAGGTTGAGCCAATTATTAAGTAAATTTAAATTGGCTCAAGTTAAACAAAAATAAAAGGCATTGGCGTTGTGGTTAGCAGCAGCGTAAAAGTTATTCATTATGTTACCATATTTAAGAATTACCATCTTAAAACAAATATTATTCGAATTAAGAAAATAATTTATAAACAATAAGCTATTTTTAAAATATCTTACATTTTTCAATGAAATTAGCAACACTGAAATTAGCTTAGGACTAAATTACTAAATTTGATCAACAACGCTCAACATTTCAATATTATCTGCACTTGGACCTTAAAACTGACCTTAGAGCGGAACTGACCTGTATACTGACCTGGGAACAGGCCTTACTCATACAAAAAAAAGGAAAAAAAATAACTAACCTTTGCGTAAAAGGCCACTTGCAGACAAAAAAAGTTAGTTTGCAGACAAAAAATGTCAGTTTGCCAACTTTAATGCTTTTTTCTTGCTATTTTCTGCCTATTTTCTATAAATTTGAAAATAAACAAGATGGAAAGAGTTTGTTTACACATCTTTTTTTTTTTAAGTTTCAAAAAATAGAGTGTGTACGGGTTTCGTTAAGGTGACCTTAGGAATAAACCTTTGCAGACAAGTGCAGAAACGGTATTAGGCTCTTTTAAATTGTGTATTAATTTTTCTTTCTACGGGTTGTTTTGTTTTTCGCAAACCATTTCCTGCTCTTTTTATCGACTCCATGAATTCTGACCGCATGAATTATGACTGCGACTGGCGGTCAAAATTAATTTTCAAAATGAATTTTGACCCCGCCTCAATTTAGAAAAAAAAAATTAATTTTGACCACGACAAAATGTGCGGACAAAATACATTTTCAAAATGAATTTTGGCCGCGACTCTATTTAGAAAAAAAAATGAATTTTGACCGCGACAAAATTTGCGGCTGTATTATGCAGAAATAGTTTCATCAAAAATATTGCTTAACAAGTATTGAAAATAAAAACAGCTTTTTCATACATTTTGTACGGCCAATTTTCTTTTTTAAAGAAGCGAATGGAACGCAGTAGGGGGCTGTCCTTTCGCGATGACTTCATCACCAAGAGTTACTATCGGCCATGGGGACTCAGGATATATATGTCATTGAAAAACGTAACTGAAATGTTTTTGAAAAAACGGTTTTTTGCAATTTTCTCGGTAAAGCCGGGATCACGTTAAAACAGAATTTAGCAACAGAAACAGAATCCCATACATTTGAACAGAATTTATTGTGCGACAGAATTTTACAACAGAATTTAGCGACAGAAAAATTCATTCTGTCCACAGAATTTGAATAACCTCAAACGAGGTTATTTTCTGTTTCTGTTGCCAGAATGTCAATTGAATTTAATTTAATTTTTTTTTGTATTTGTTTATTTACGTTTTTTCTAGTTTTATTTTGTCGGAAAATGGAGAAAACAATTAAATAATAATAATAAAATAATTTTTAAAATCGTAATGACAAGTAAATCGTTCTGTTTCTGTTTTAAAGGCAGCAATCTCATGAGATTCTGACCAGAATTTCAGTAGCAGAATAAATTTTTCTGTCGCTGATTCTGTTCTGTTGCTAAATTCTGTTTTAACGGCACCCGGGCTTAACGGTACATTCTAGAATTATAATTTAATAAAATTACTTATGTTTTAAAAAAAAAAATCCAAAAATCTCCAAAAACTTCGGAGTAAATTGCATTTATAACTTTTTCACGCATTTGAACTTTTCATCTTATATTTTTGAAACGGTAAATGAAATCAACCCAATTCTTTAGATTTTTCTAGAGGTGACAGTTGTACGAAACTTTTAAAAAAAAGTTGTTTGAACAACATCCTTTTGGAAAAGGCCTAAAATCCACAGGCGGTTCTAACGGGCGTCGCACACGGCGCTCGCGATAGAAAATTGTAGCTTCTATTCTATTCACAATGCCATGAAAACGTGAATTTTACAAAATGTTTCCTATACTGCAGTCATAGTGGAAAACACAGTATCTACTAAAATCTGAAAAATTTAAGTATTGATGGCATTTGATAGTAAAAATCACAAATTTTTGAATACAAAAAATTTGCTAAATTATTTTTGAAAATCGATCCAAAATTTCAAAAAAGTTTTTTGATTGTAAAATGCTTTGTATATTTTGTTAAAATTATAAAATTTGGCGGCATGTATTTTTAATAATGAAAAAATGTAGCATAACTATACGGAAATACCGTACTATAAAATATACTGAATGAAGAATATTAAAAAAAAGAATAATACAGTACGACTAATAAACTTTAAACCTATTATTCTCATATTCAGTTTTTATGTAGATACTGTTTTTTTCCCCTATGACTGCAGTATACGCGTTCGGCGTTCATCAAAATATAAAGCGAAAATCTTATGGTCTCAAATCATGTTACCGATTTTGGTGTAATATACCAATTGATAAATGTAGAGGTCAATCCGACAATGCTGCAAATATCGCGTAAATATTAGGGTCTGCAAGCGCATATAAAAAGCAACATAGTCCAACGCGCTTTACTAACCATGTATGAGCCATTCTTTAAATTTTGTAATTTAATTATTTTTTGATAATTTAGTTTATAAAAATAATATTTAAATGAAATTGATTTTGTTTGAGGTTTTTCATTAAATTTTAATTAATATTGTTTTATTTTATTTTAATTTAGAGAGTAGGAGCCCAATTTTTTTTTCAGCGCCAGGGGCCCCGACACCGTTAAAACCGCCTCTGCTAAAATCGCCCCGAACCGCCTAGGAGACTTTTTTTTAATTTTTTTTTTCTTGACAGGCTTCGCGCGAACGAATGGGACGCGGTATGAAGTCATTCAAAATGAATAGTATCTTCTCCATAACTATTCTGCATAATACTCACGTTCCCGGCAGCAACTCAATTTAAAAAAAATGAATTTTGACCGCGGCAAAATGTGCGGACAAAATTCATTTTCAAAATGAATTTTGGCCACGACTCAATATATAAAAAAAATGAATTTTCACCGCGGGAAAATGTGCCGGCAAAATTCATTTTCAAAATGAATTTTGACCGCGCCTCAATTTATAAAAAAAATGAAATTTGACCGCGCGGTCAACAGACATTTTGTCCGCGCCTCAATTTATAAAAAAAATGAAATTTGACATTTTGTTGCGCGGAAAAATGAATTTTGCCCGCTCATACAAACTTTTTCCGAGTTCATAATTCATGCGCTCATAATTCATTGCTCCCTTTTTATCAACTAATGTTAATGGATGAGCTCCAAGAGGACTCATAAAAAAAGCAGAAAATGATTTGCTAAATCCAAAACAACCCGTAAAAAGAAAAATAAATATATGGCTATTTCCAATATTTTAAAGAGTCAAATCCTTTAATTCTAATATTAAAATGTTCGGCGTTGTAGGTTAAATTTAGTTAATATATAAGTTTAGTGTTGTTAATTTAGAAAACTTTTTGATTTTATTAAAAAATATAAGATATTTTAAAAATTGTTTTAATACAATATATTTAACTTATTTTCTTAATTCGAATAAAATTTATCTTAAAATGATAATTCTTAATTATGGTAAATCTTAAATAACATAATGAGTAACTTTTACGCGGCTGCTAACCAGAAGCCAATGAAGATGTACAAAAAGGAAGTCCTTAAGATGTCTTGCGTTATTGAAGGAAAAATATGACGTCGTTATAGAAGTGAGAAATGAACATAACCATGCTCCGGATTTGACCAAATCCAAGAAAAGATTGGCAGCAAATAAAATGAAAGAAGCAGCTTCTAGCTCAATAAGAGGGAGCACCAGTAAAATTTACCAGAGCATTCTTTCCAAAGAAGGAAAAAGCCAAGAAGAAAAAGATAATTTGGCTCTATTTCTGCCAGAAAAGGAAAGTTGTTTGACTCTTATAAGGAGAAATTATAGAATAGTTATAACACAAAAGGAGCCGCAAGACATTACATTTGAAGTACCCGAAGAAGTGAAAAAGCCGAAAAAAGAGGACAAGTCTTAAGCCCATATATAATATGCGATTTTGACCATACAGCAATGAAAGGCATATGGAACATGGACGCTACCTTCATCTACCTTCATCTACCTTCATCTACCTTCATCTAGCAAAAAATATATATGGCAAAGTTAAAAAAGAAAGACTCCGAATTGCATATATTATATTTATTATACATTATATATTGTATTATATATACATTATATATTATATTATATATACATACTATGGGTCTGCACGGATCCATTATAAATAAAACAAATATAGAAATTAACTCGAATAAAAAATATTCATAGTAAATTTTATTCACAATAATAATACTCTCAAAACATAATGAGTTGTTCACAAAAATTTCGAGTACTTTTCATTTAAGAACATTTTTATTCATTGTAAATAAATAATATGTATATTTTACTCACAAATATCACATAGTACTACCAGTACTCGTGAATATTTGAATATTGTATGAAATGCATTGATTGAATTTTTGAGTATTATTTATTAAATGAAAAACCGTGGACTTGTTCAAAATAAAGTTTAAATTAGACTAATTCTTATAGTTTGGTTAAACTCGAGGTGACGCACGCGACGGACGCGACGCAAATGACGTAAGAAATATTAAATGTATGAAAATATATGCACGCGAACAGTCTTGACGTTAACGACGTTAATGACGCTAACGTAAAATTATATGGTCATTAATAGGCTTGTGAATTTTAGTTCCTTAAAAACCTTGTTTAGACACCTAAAAAGTTCCTAAAAAAACAAAAAAAAGTCGCTAAAAAAGACACTAAAAAAGTCGCTAAAAAAATAGTTAAAAAAAATTTCCCAAAAATTTACAGAAATTTAGATTTTGATACAAAAATTTCAAATCTACGAATGATAAAAAAGATAATAATTTTGGATTTTCATATTATTTATTGTGCGAATATATTAATATAGCAATTTGATTTAAAAGTTCAAAAAAAATATAAATTTCATTGCACAAAAAACTTAAAAAATGAACATGGATTTTGAAATAAAAATGTAAAAACGAGTTTATTAATTATTGATTGATTTATTGCAATAAATTACAAAATGCTTTCGTAAATATTTTCGAATTCAAATTTTTGTCGGTTAGATCTGAAAAGATTTTTATGTATAGAAAATGCTCTTTCAACTTCTGTCGAAGTATTAGGGGCATACTTGAAGGGAATTATTTCCTGAACTTTATATTGCTCGCAAATATCATTCTTCTGTCAGATATCATGTTTGAAATTTTTTTCAAAATTGAAAAATCCATGTTTTTCATTATGACGGCCTTTAATGTAAGAACAAAATTGGTAAAATAGTTCCTAAAAAAGTCAAAAATGTTTAAAAAAAGTCAGTAAAAGTCAAAAAAGTCGAAATAGTCGCTAAAACATAAAATAGGTAGAAAAAGTCGCTAACATATTGGGCTCAAATTACAGCAAATTTTTCGAAACGAGGAGATATTTTAATAAAAATCTGTTATTACGCACGACTGAAAAAAGGTAATTACCTAAAAATCACAACCCTAGTCATTAACGTCAATAACGTTTGCGTCGCGTCCGTCGCGTCGAGTTTGCCCAGGCGGTTATATATTTTTTATACATTTTTTGGAATTCAAAATTGAAAAATGAAAACTATATAGCTATATACTTTTTAAATCGTTCTTTATTTGAAAATTTATTTTCTTTATAAAAAAATATTTTTTAATAATTAATATTAATTAATAACACTTTTTACAAGCGACTACGTCTTTTATGTCATCCCCATTCGAATTTTTAATTCTTCCAAAAATATTCCAGGCTTTGCTCGTCACATTACCTTGCATATCAAGAATAATGTACTCTCCTGACAATATTTTTAATTTTATATCACTAATTGACTCGGTAATTGATTGATTTTCATTAATTTCTTCCATTTTTTTTAATTTTCATATAGCACTAAACTACTGTTAACAACTTTTTATTAGTTATCATTGAAATTCACACTTTTTTTTTTCTCTATACTACTAGTACTACGAGTACTATACGAATACACAAAAATATTTACGAATACAAATCATAAATTACGAATTTAAAATTCTAACGAGTAGTAAATTCATGAATAATATTATTTGAGGTTATTTTATTTACAATTCTATTTGACTCAAATATTTTGTTTTGAGTAAAAATGTACTCCTAAATTTTTTTTAAATGTTTGGAATTTCAGAAAGCAATCCGAATGTTGGTGGCCCTGTCATTTTTGAAACCTGATGACATTTCCGATTTGTTCATAAAAATTTCAGAATGCTATCCGGGAAAGAGTTTAAGAAATATATATATGTATTTTGAAAATACATGCATAAAACAATCGATCTTTTCCCTCCAACGACATGGACAAACTATTAAAGCGACATGGACAAACCTTTAGAAAAAATTTGTAATTCTGCATTTTCAATGATTTACCTACATTTTTAGATTAAGTCATCTCGTAAAATATTATAAAGACTACTAACTTTATGGTTTTATATATGTTACGGTGAATGTACGAATTCCGGGGAATGTGAGTTTAAAAACCCGTAATTTTAATATTACATTACATTTACCGGCCCGATTGGCCCCATTTTTGTGTAGGGCGTAGAGGGTTTACCCGTTATCCAAATAGGGCGGTGCGGGTTGGCGGGCGGGCGAACTGGTGGTCGGTCAGTGGGATATGCGGCGCGCGCCGCATATCCCACTGACCGACCACCAGTTCGCCCGCCCGCCAACCCGCACCGCCCTATTTGGATAAGGGGTAAGCCCCCTACGCCCTACACAAAAATGGGGCCAATCGGGCCGGTAAATGTACTGTAATATTAACATTTACCAAAAGTAAACTCACATTCCCCGGAATTCGTACATTCACCGTAACATATACACACATTTACATTTTTTTTTTAGTATAAATATCTTCTTTCTTCTTTTATATATATAAAACTTAAAGTATGTTTGTCTGCTGCTTATATGTTACCGCTCAATCGATCAAACTTACACCATGTCTTTACCTCGGGTTGTGGGTTATTACAGGCTATTTTAAAACCTGATTGGAGTCCGATTTCATTCAAGTTTTGTACATAAAAAGAGGAAATGATCAAAAACACAAATCTGGTTTGGTTTGGAAACCTGTTCATTCGATGAATAAGTAAAAATGATAAATCTTAATTCCCCGTAGATAGTTTTCTCCAAATTTATAAAATAACTGGCTTTTAAAATTCTCTA